>CBVK0101678833.1:0-19290 GCA_900067695.1 Picea abies | reverse complement strand
AGACAGTTGTAGAGCGCAAGAGGGAAACGGGATATAGACACCCTCATTGTGCATTGTAACATTATTCAGAAGCATTTGGAGCAAGAAGAAGTAGAGAGTTGTGTAAAAACACCCATGTACAGACATTTGAATTAATAGAAAGCTTTGATTCAAATTCATGGTTTGTGTTGTTCTCTGTGTATTGGTGCTGATGATAGGCTCATGAACGTTTGCTTCCTATTATACATTTGCTTTTATATGCTGTGTATGTAATTTCATGTATGAATTGAAGTCTAAGAGGGAGATGGAATGAGTTTCAATTGTTTCTCTATTTGAGCCAGAGAATTCCTGCAAGGAGTGCAGTTGAAGTGTCTGCAAGGAGTGCATTGACAGAGGGTTCAGAGAGAGATAGTTTTTGTTCTCATTCATCTAGAAGTGCAGTTGCGCACAAGAGTCGTGCAAGGAGTGCGCAGGCCGGGTAAAAGTCTCAGGGTTGCAAACCTGAGTGAAGCATTTGACAGACTGCTGCTGCAGGTGTGCGCAGAGTCAAGTGACTTCAACACTTCGATGTTGTTGAAGGTTTTCCGCAAGGAGTGCGTGCAAGAGTTTTCTTGAAGGACTTGAGGTCGTGGGGAAAATCTCAGGAGGGATAGGACCTTCGAATTTGTTGAAGGACAGTGTAGAAAAGTTGTTCCTTGAAGGTTGGCAAGAAGTGTCGCAAGTTTGCACGTAGGTGGATAAGTTTTGTGGAAGAACACTTAGTCATTTTGTGGATTGCATAAGGAAGAACGGACGGTCGATATCTTCTAGGGAAAATCAGCGAATCGTCGTGAGCCATTGGATCTCGCGGGGGTGCAGGGGGATACTGCAGATATTCCCATAGTGTTTAAAGCTCAGAAGGGGCAGAGCCGTTGATCCATGCCAGCCAGGGGTGTTGGATTATTCCCGAAATCGCCTATCGGGATTTCGTAAGAAAGGAATCGAAGATTTGGTAACAGGAGTCGTGAAATCGCGATACGCAATATCCTAATGGCTACAAGTACAGTGTGGGGCCACAGGAGTTGGTGGTGGACAGGTAGCACACTGTATCAGGGTTCGGGAAAAGTAAATTCCCGAAACATTGGTCATCAGGATTCGCGATCTCACGAAGTCCGAGATCCCGATGAGGTGATGGGACTGTTGAAAAGTCAAAGTCGCGAGCTCATCGGAGTTTTGGCATATCGGGACTCAGGAGTCAGAGAAACGAGTTGATCAACACTCGAGTGCCGAGATCCCGATAGAGAAAGTCCCAACAAAGGAACGAAAGGGTCAGCGTTGACTCATATCGGGTCTAGGAGATTCGAGAGTCCTATGCTCGATCACTGACCTCGCAAGGTTGTGAAGTCCGATTCCCCGATAAGTAAAGAGAGGGGGAGTCGTGCAAAGAGATCTATGGGTACATATTTCCCTATAGGGAAATAGAAGGACCGGTTAGTGTTCTTCGGGCCGATGAAAGAGAAGATCCTGTGAGCAGGCGTGCCTGCGGGTGCGACAATGAGTCACAATAACTGACTGTGGGGGTGAAGCCTTGAAAGTACTGGCCATGATATCACTAGAGGAAAGAATGTGAAAAATATAAGGGAGGGTCATTATATCAAATAACCCCAAATTCCCTTGATGAGGATAATAAACCTCCTTCGGATCCCAAGGAGAGAAATTAGTTAATGAAGAACGGACCAGTGGTTGAATTATCAACCACTCCCATGAATGGAAGCATAGCCAAAACTGCAGAATGTCAGCCCGAAGTACCACTGGGTATGACAGGCCAAGCTGACCGGAGTTCCCTTCTGATAGAAGGAACAGGATCGGTCGAGAACCATCTTGGAAGAAAGATATACAAATGGATAAGGAGAATGCGCAGAGCTCTCCAACGGATAATGAAGAGAAGGTCGCGAACCTGATGCTGACTGAGCATCTGATAAACCTCACCGAGGCCATAACAGAGAAGGAAATATCTAAAAGTTTGCAGAAAACAGAACCCAGGCAGAAGCTAAAACAGAGAAAGAGTCCTTGAGAACTGCAAGAGTTCCCTGGTGATATCATGGTTTGGCACGAGGGTGGCCAGAGTGCTAAGAATGAATTCCTCTGAGCCTATGGTCGGGTGGAAGGACGAACACCCACAGTCAGTTAGTTGGCTACCGCCTGTAATAGATAAGTAAATCACATATCTTGTGTATTTAAGTGGTATTGTGAATTAAAGTTGGATATCCTATGAATGTTGCAGGGATAGATATGTTTTCTCAATGATTTATATTGTACCCATTTTTGGTGTATTCTTGATTGTATAATTAGGCAAGTAGGAAATTATATGGATGGGATATGGTTTATGCTTGTCAATGCTTGCATCCTGTGGGGGCTTAAGCTAGAGCCACGAACTATGAGTTCTTCGACCTTGGGCATAGTTTCATGTATGAGCATCAACCCTCCTAGTCGTTTTGAGTCCCTTGGAGGACAGAGTCTGTTAAATCTCATGAGAGATAGTGAATGTATGCACAGGCTCTCTGCGAGAAAAATAGAGACCGAGAACCACTTAAGTTCTAGACTTGAGGAATGAAAGTAAGGGGTGCGCAGAATGATTCTTCCAAGTGTTACGTTCTAGAGAAAGAGCACAAGGCTCTTAAGCCTTTTAGATCCAACCAAGCTCGGGAAGAATAGAGAGATTGAAGTATCGAAAGGAAAGTCTCATTGTTCGGATGACGAGCGAACAAGAAACTATTCGAAAAGAGTCAAGGTCCGTTGTGACTGTTGGATACGGAAAGGAGTGTGGGAGTTAACCCCTTGAGTCCTTCAGACTTCGTGAGTTCGACGAACTATGAGTTTGTCGTAAGGGAAGTAAAAATCCCTAAAGTCTTGAAGTTAAGCTGGACTATGGATCTCTGGATCCATCGGGATCCTTCTTAACCGTTCGATCTATGAGATTTAGATTCCGCGCTTCAGAAGAGTCATGTGTTGGAGTGACCAAAACCCTGAAGGCAAAGTTACAAAGCACTTAGGAGACACTCACAAAGTTACCGAACACTCCGCGGCTCAGTAAGGAGTGCTTGAGTGAAAGTTTCCAAGAGGGCATAGATATCCCTTTGAGGAATACAAGGGACACGGACCTTCGAGGTCCAAGCAGTTGAAGCTTAGAAGAGATAGTGCTAAGAGGGAACAAGAGTAGGACTTATTCTAAGTACCGAAGCTCAAAATAGATAAGCGCTTTTCATAAGTGTAGACAAGGTCCAAGAGAAAGACTCATAGGAGGAACAAAGGCTCAGGCCTTTGAATACTTAGAAAATCCTCTAAGCTAAAGGAAGTCAAAAGCTTAGGAGGAGGAGCGACATCAGCTGTCAAATTGGTTGTGGAGAGGAGCCTAGACCATTATATCAGCGTCCAGTGAACAAAGTAAGTGTAGAGGAGAGGAACAAAACCCATTTGTTGGATCTAAGGGCGAAGGACCAGTAACCATTGGATCCATAAGTAAATGCACGAGACTTAACCCTTGTGTGCGCAGGAGAGTGGACTTGTCAAAGTCCCAAAGTACTGAAGTAAATTGGGTCCGTCCATTGTTAAGGAGGACAGATGGCATAAGATCCACAACTTCGGAGGATTGTGGACAAGGAGGAGGACAAATAGTTGGAGTAAATCCTGGTCATTGATTGCCAGGGGACATGCGTCAACAGATCAATAACTCCAGAGAAATCACTTTGAGAGTTTTCGATTGAGAGTTGAAACTCCTGAAGCCTGGAGAGTCGGAGCCCAGAATTAAATCTCAACCGTCGGATCGAAAGGGACATGTGGTATAGATTTGTTGTCCTCTGGTGAAAGTAAAGTTTGAGATTTGAGGTTCCTGAGTCCTAGAGAGCTGAAGGACCAAAGCGCCGAAGTACAGAAGAAACGAAGTGCCGAAGCGTCGAAGAGCCGAAGAGATATGGACCGTTAGATCTAGAGGATGGGTGGCGTGAATCTGTGGATTCTGGGTAAATAACTGAAGTAAACGTCGATCGTCGGATCGTCTGAAGTAGATCTGAACCTTCAGATCCAAAGGACAGGTGGCATGAATCTGTGGATTCCGGGTGAAGACCCGAAGTAAACGTTGATCGTCGAATTGTCTGAAGTAGATCTGAACCGTCATATCACCCGAAGTAAACCTCAAGTGTCAGATTGCCAAAGTTAATTTGAGCCATTAGATCAACAACTTCAGGAAATCCATTCGAGAGTTTCTCAATTGAGATTTGAGATTCGCGAAATCCAAAGTTCTGAAAGTTCCGAAAAAAAGATAAATTATCACTCGAAAGACCCCCTTTCAAACCTGTTAACGAGTGTGAAAGGAAGCAAGATCACTCAACAATATTTTCATGTTTAGAGAGTCTAAAAAGAGCTTAAAGGAGACTCCAGGGGGTTCCTTTTTCGTATAACCTTTTACGAGTCTGAAAAAGAGATGAAAGTTTACTCGGTTGTGTTCTCATGTTTTTTCGAGCGTGAGAAGGAACTAAGACCATGCTCGTTATTGGTTTCATTTTTACACAAGCTTGAAACAAAATTAAACAATGCTTGTAAATTCCCAACATAATTTCCAAAGGTAGGGATACCCATGGATGGTTGGTACTTTGCCCCCAGCTTGAAAATCTAGTGGCATAACTCTAGAATGATAATCAAAGGATGGAGACATGCCCCACTAAGCTTCAAATCATTCACCGACTTTGAGGTTGTCACCAATTTCTGTACTAGATGGAGAAAAAGGATAAGGGTGAATGAAATGAAGGTTTGGATACGAGACCTAACAAAAGACTCGACTCGACATCTACGAGATCTAGCAAGATAATCGACCTGACGGGAGAGGTGACTATTTCATTTTTTAATGAGCTTGACACAAGAAAATAACTATGCTCAAGGATTCAGGTTCAATCCCCAGATTTCTGTTTCATTTTTTAAAGAGTTTGCTACAGAGAGGAAAACTATGCTCAAGACCTTTGTTTCATTTTTTAACGATTTTGCCACAGAGAAGAGAAACTATTCTCGTAACATCTTCTTGATCATGGATTCCAGGAGGATAATGCTATGGAAGGAAACCATGTCAAGGGACACAACTTTGTCATGGCTTCCAAGATATCTTCACTGGATGGAAGAACAATACTCTGGAAGGAACACATGTCGAGGGCCACGACAGGGGTAAGGAGATCAGGCTCCAATATCCCTACCGAAGAGATCACCATGTCAACTACCATATCTAAGTCATCGGAAGTTGAAGTCATGGTAGACAATGCCACATAATTGACCTATGGCAGGGGTGATACCGACTGCATATAAGACCCGTTTAGGGAGGTCATTGGGTTGATGGTCACATCAGGTCCAACAAACGAAATTTGATCAATAGTCACCATTCTTCCATCGTGCGGGAAACATATCACACGAAAAAGAGTGGACACAATATCTTTCATGGAATATACACAATATCACCCAAGTAGTAAATCAAAATCCAAGGGGTCCTGGACTACCATGACATCAACAAAGACAGTTTTTCCTCCCAAAGTTACAGGAAACTTAGGAAGGATCCTTAAAGGGTGACTGGTTCTTCTATTAAAAGTGAACAGAGTCTAGATAACCGACACAAGCTGAGGATAACCCAAAGCTTTCCAAGCAATAAAGGACAAAATACTAACGGACGATCCTTCATCTATCAGTGCATGAGGAACGTCCCGACCACAAACCTGTACTGTAATCTTGAAAGGAATGTGAGAGGGAAGACGAGGTCTAGTTAGCACACCCCAATCAAAAATGATGGTCTCATTACTTGGAGGGGGTTTCTCAGGAGAGGGAGGAATGCCCCCCAACACGGTAGAGTCTGTATCAATAAGAAAAACATGAGCAGCATCAGGTTTACTCTCTAGCGAGAGAGTAGGATTGATCGATGACGACATCAAATCCACCACTTGGGTTTCATTCTCCAAGGGGAGAATGGGGTCGACAAGTGGAAATGAATCGACTGCTTGGGTTGCACTCTCTAACGAGAGAGAGGGATTCACCGAAGATGGGATCAGATCAACCACTTTGTCAACTGGTTCAACTAAGGACGTGACCATATTGATGACATGATCAACCGGACTGACCGATGAAGGGACTAGAGCAACCACTTTGGCACTCGTCAGAGTAGGAGTGGGATTGACCACGTTGGCACTCTTCAGATGAAGGGTGGGACTGACCAATGACGAGACTGGATCAGTCACTTGGGTTTCACTGTTCAGGTGAAAAGTGGGGTTGATCAATGACAGGACTGGATCAGCTACTTTGGTTAGTGGTTCAACAGAGGATGAAACTAGATTGACCATCTAATTGACCGGACTGACCAGGGATGGAACCAGATTAACCATTCCATCAAATAAGGATGGGTTGGGGAAAATCTTACGATAATCAGTTGGGAGTTGAAGCTTTTCCAAAAGAGAAGAAGCCTCATCCATACGAGGACAAAGGTGAGAATAATGATCACTTTCGCATAACATACAAGGAAATTTGACAAATGTCTTCTTCTTACCAACCTTAATGTCACTAGTTGATGAGGAATCACCAACATGTCTAGCAGAGGTCGATGATGTGGAGGATGACATTTCTAAGACCTTGGGAAGACCATGGAAATCCCTCAAAAAGTGGTCACCCTTACAAAGACTGCAAGGGAATTTGGGTTTCAGATTCTTCATTTTAATCTTGTTGACCTCATAAACACTCCCAGTACCATTAACAGTAGTTGGTTGCTTGGATCCAAAATCTGATGTAGTTGGAGGCTTGGTCCTTTTGGGGGTTCTTCTTCTTCTTCTCTTTCTGTTTCTTCTTCTTCTTATCAACTTGGCTACTCGCTTTAAAGCTTTCACTAGGCGAAGAAGGAGAAAGGGAAGGAGACTTAATGGGTGAAGAAGGCAAAAAGTTGACATGAGGTTGATGTGTGGGTGGTGTACTTACATCTGAAGAATTAGGTGTAGTTAAAGCACTAGGAGGATTCGAGATCACCGGAGTGGGGAACAACCAAACTGGTAATCTGATGGTGAGTCCCGAAGGACTCGGTGTGGAAATGTACGGAGGACCAATGTTTCCAAATAAGGAAAGGTGAAAGGTTCCCTGGGACAAGGGGTTCCTCCATTGGTACTCCCAGGATTTGATGTCATTAACACTGACTCAACCTAAGGTCCACTAAGTAAAACAAAAAACACACGCTATGAATCTAAGAAGCAAACAATCAAACAAAACTTCCCACAATGAAACCACTAGTTGGTGATGAAATCCAATGTCGCGAGATCAATATAGGAAGGGGCGGGGATAGAGTGGGTGGATCAGTTATGTTGGTGACCTACTTAACGAACTTACGCCTTGGTGCAAGATTCCACAAAGTAATTGTGGATTTACCCTCCAAGGAGCCCGAGTGAGTTTGACCAATGTTTGTTCCAGGTGCAGTGAGACTTCCCTTCACTGTCACCTTGTGTAAGACCCTGAAGATTATGGCTACTAAGGTCACCAACTCGCAGTCAGCCCCTGGGCGGGTATATTCGATAGTCCAGTCTGAACGTATGGGAAAGATAACAAGCCTAAAATCCTTCAGGAGAACTGAGGACAAGTGGACCGATAGAACTCCAGAGGACCCTGAACGAATTCAGAGTTCACGAAGCACCGAGGCCAAATGAAGACAGTTGAACCTCAAGAAGAACCCCCAATATACGATCTGACTACTATGAACAGTTAAACCACTGAGGGATAATCTCCATAACTCTCCCAAACGCGACCTCATGTGTAACCCCTGCGGGAGAGGGGGATCCCAATAAGCTGATACGAAAATTGGATTTTCTCTCCCTATCGCAAGATGCTAAGTTTGTTTGACAGCTTTGGAAAGTTATCCTTTCAACCTATTCCAAAGCCCTACACTTTAAGCTAATGTAGGTTCGCTAATAGAAAATGTAAAAAAGTCTAATAAATTTTAGTTTAGTGCTTGATTTTAAGGCTATTGTTTACTCAGAGGTGTATGAGAGTGAAAACTAATGATATTATGACTCAATTCCCAAAACATGCATAAGAAATGATAAGCAGTCTTTTCTTTCAATGAATGTCTATTTAAGGGAAGGAGAATATATTTTCCTTTCACTGTCAAACACTAAGATGCAATGACCTCATGCAATTGTTCTCAATCAAGAATCCAATATAATGCTAAAATGTTAAGAAATTGGTTCCAATATCCAAAAACCAATCATGAAAAAATATCCTTTTGTTTATATGTGACTGATAATCAATTTGATGTAAAGCTTCCTATGTTAATCAAACTTCAAGATGTATGAGATTTAAGCAATCGGAAGCAAACTTCACATAAACAAAAACACACCCTCATTGTGATCAAATAAGAAACAAAAAGAAAACCAAATATCAAAGAGGAGGAAATGCTTGAAAAATTGGCATCACAGATCAAATGGAATGGTGCATAGATCTTTAAATTTCCTTACAACAACTTTCGTCATTCAGATAAGTGAGAAAGCAGTAGATCGACTCCAAATCTCAGGGAAGAAGAGTGACTCAAAGTAAGGAAGAAATATGTCAACAATCCAAACAAAACATAATCAATTCTTAGAAATCAAGATGTTGGAGATGTTGGAGGCCAAACAAGGACACAATGAGATGGTATTGACTCTCATCAAATGAATCATCAAAAAACCACACTCAGAGAGGGATTCTCTAAAGAATTTTAAGAAGAAAAAGATCAAAACTCTGGTGTCAAGGGAACCAGAGCGTTGTAACGTTCTGTGGGAGCCTGTAAGGGAGTTCCAGCGCTCTGGTGGTAGAGGTAGGGGAGCGCTGGGCTCTCAGAACTCAAAAAACTTGCCCAGAAATAAATAAATAAAACTCAGAAAAATCCAGAAATTGAGTGTGTATAAGATGAATCCAAGAGCCAACAACACATCTAAGAATCAGAGACACAACATGCATAAGATCTAAAGGTGAGCAAAGTCTAAAAACAAGATCAAGGAAGGAAACCAAAACTGAAAGCTTCGCTCCCCAGTGGAGTCGCTAATTTCTGTTATAGGGAAATCCCCCTACGAACAGGTGAATCCCCTCTTGGACCCTAAAATCCTAAGACCAAGACAGAAAGGTGCTAATGTTGGTCACTGACATCATTTTAAACCTAGCTAAGCTAATCTATAGAGAACAGGAAGAAGATGTACCTTTTTACAATGTTTTTCCTCGCCCAGTTCCAAGTTGAGCTCTGATCCACAAGCTCTTCAACAGGTCCTACAATCCAATCAAAGACAAAACATGCTTCCTATTCTACCAATATTAGTTTGAAACTAGATCTATCTATCAAAGACAAGTTCATGTAGTTATACACAATCTTTAAAGAAATAGGCCAAGCACATATATATATTAATGAAAACAAAGAAAAGTGCTTACAGTTGTAGATGTAGATGCAGCAGCCTCGCCAAGTTCTCCTTGTTCAACCCCTTGCTCAAATGATCCACAAAGAAAATGACTATGCTTCATTGAACATCTCCCTTATGAGATCATAAGTTTGATGCCTTCAATGTCTTCTCCTTCCTTATGAGATCATAAGTTATGTATCTCTCAATCTCTCCATCTATTTCACCATGAGAAGGCCTCCTTATATAAGCTTGGAGAGACCCAACCACCTTAGAGATTCTTAGGATAGGTTGAGGATCCTTCTCCATCATTTGTGGATCTTCCCTAAGATTCAGCCTTGACCTCAGACTCAAATCCAACCAACTCCAGAGATGAGGGGGATTTTTCCCTAATTTTCCTCAATAGCCCAATATTTCCTCAAACATCCTAGTGCTCCCTTAGAATTGGGAACAGAGTGTTGCAACACTCCCCCAAAGAAGGGTAGGGGGTGCTAGCACTCCCTGACAATGGGTAGTGGAGCACTACCCAAAAATTCCTTAAAAAATCCCAGTGCTCCCCCAGAAGGGTGCACAGAGTGATGGAACGCTCCCCCAAAGAAGGGTAGGGAGCGTTGGCACTCCTTGACAGTGGGTAGGGGAGCGTTGGCCTCCAAAAGTCATTTTTTAAGTGGGTTTTTTCATGGAAAAATATTTGTACTCTTCATCAAATGATTTCTTCTTCTTTAACCAGTCTCTGAGGGTGTCTTCAAGTGTTCCTTGTGATGTCATTCGATACACGACATGGGCAAGATGACTATATGATGTCTATGACACTTGAGACACTTGCGACACTTGTAACGACGACAATAGGTCATCATTGAAGTGAGTAATTTGATGTGTAACACCTAGCCCCATCAAAAACCCCCTACCAAATTCTTCAACACACACACACATACCACAAGTCAACAATTAACTAGTTAGTTATCATTTGGATTTTATATTAGAAAGGAAGTTATAATCATCACTTGATTAATTATTATTGGAATATATATATATATTAATCTAAAAAAGACATATATTATCTATTATATGCACAAAATGTTACAACGGTGCTAAGAGAATCTTCCAAAATGGAAACCAAATCCATTCCCTGGACAAAATATCATATTTATCAGTTATAATGAACCTGATTGATGAAATTTCTATGGTGAGGATTTTTTTCAGACGTGTTTGGAGAAACCACAGTATTTTCAGTGGATTGTCGATGTTTCGGATCCATATCAGGATCCATCTTCAGGACAAGAAGCTTGGGTTTTAAAATGATTAGAAGAGTTAGTTCTAAATACTTAAGGTGAGGGGAGATCTAGTAGAGAAAAATAACAACATTGTCTAGAGTTCTAATCAAGATGACTAATGGATTATATTAACCGAGCTAAAAATTGAGGATAGAATAATTAGTGCAAATTCCATAACGAGTTGGAGACAAAATTAAAATGGTTCCAAGAGACCACACATTGACAAACCCGTTTTCATGGTGCATCCTCCCTTGGTTGCATGTCGGTTGGCTTCGTCTTGCATTCCTTGTCTAGCGTTGTCTCATCCACCTGACCTCCATCTAGATCGATTGGAAAACTCTTTGAACCCAGAGTGCTTGGGGAACCCTCATCTTCTTCCTGATGCTCAGCATTCTGCGAGGCAGGCGAAACCTTGAACCAGATACCATACTAGGAATGGCAGAAGAACTCAAATTTTCCTTCTAGGATGCAGATAACATGAAGAAGGTCTGCATTCTCCATCCTAGCCCTGTACAGAGCCTTCCCCACCATGGCATTAACAATCCAATAAGTATCGACTATATTAAAGTATTTTTCTCCCTTTTTCTAAAATAGAAGGGGTCCTCCACCTCGTCCTCTACTTCCTCTATCACTTCTCTATCAGACATGTTCAACCACTGAGCTTGAACCCTCTCTTTCACATCATCAATTGCCTTCTTTTCCTCTGCTAAGCATAGATCAATGGACCCGTTCCTTGTCTCTCATGCCTCTATGGTTTCCCAAATATTGGCCACTAGACCCTGGGAAGTGGAAGATTCCTTTTCATGCTCCCCCCCATGCCTAACTCTTCCCTTCTGACCCCCTCACCTAGCCATCTTCTATACGATCCCCATTGCAAAGTGACTCCTCCATGACCTGTGTTGCCCACTGAAACTTCCCACAAACAAAACTCAATTCCTCTTCAGATATACTCCCACCCCAGCATCGAACGGGTCATTAAACAAACCAAAACCTTTCTTTATTGCATGTTGGTTCACCCAAACAACACCATCACCCTCGAGAATGTTCTTCATTTAAACTTCCTCTCTGGTGTCTACCTCTCCAGACATACTTTCCTATAGGTTCACCGTCATAATTTGACTTCTTGTTCCAACTGACATCTCTAAATAATGATGTTGTATTACCCTCCAGTTCCCTTTCTTACCATTCGACATGCTTGGCCATGAATGTTGTGTACAGACTCCAGGGCTTTGACTCCTTCACTTAATTGTTTTCATCATGTCACACGTTCTGCACCACCCAACCATCACGAATTCCTTTGCTTGGAGCCATCATTGAGGTACTTGCCACCTTATACATCCATCGACCAAGTGTACATTGCACGACTACCATCTCGTTAGGCGACGGTGCCACCATGCGGGCTTGGGACGTCTCGATGACTTGCACCTCATCCAGGAAATTATTATTGAAATCTTTTATTTGTATGTAGTTTATTTTTAAATGTATTTTAATTGTATAATAATATAAATAATTTAAAAAAGATTAAAAAAAAAAAAAAGACATGTTGATTACATTGTTTTTTTAATGATTAAGAATGTTTGAGCCATAATAATATTGAATATAAACTTTTCAATAATTTTATTAATTTTATAGAATGAGATTGTGATTCCTTTTTTAACTTTCAATCTCACTTCCTCACCCTATAAACATTCTTCTAATATAATGAATACTTAATGGAATATTCAAGTTGAAATTATATATTGGTAAATAATGCTCAAAAAAAAATGGAGGACATGGAATAATAATATGTTTTGCAAATTAACTCCCTCCACCCTCACCCTTATATTATATGAGAGTAGGGGTGAAGGGAGTTAATATGCAAAACATAATATGTTTTGTATATGGGTGGGGTAGTTAATATGCAAAACATATTATATTAACTCCCCCCACCCATATGCAAAACATATTATGTTTTGCATAACTCTGGACACTCTCACCCTCGTGAATAAATTAAGTATTAAATACTTTGCACAATTAAGTTTCAAAAATTAAATTTCATAAAAAAATTATAATAAATAAACAAACATATATACATTTTAATTCAAAAAAATTAACTATCAAGATAATTAAGTTTATATTTGTTTTGATCATTTTTAATGAGTTGAAATCATTTTCAATGAATTGTATTTATACTTTATTTTTATTTTTATTTTTATTTTTGAATGTGACAAATCTATCATAACTTAAGTGTCAACAGGATGTGAGGACAATTATCATTAACTAACTCATCACCACCATTATTTAAGGAAAACTACACTACCATTATTCCAGGAAAACCACCTAAAATAACCTGACACTGAACACAACTATCATTAACTAACTCATCATTTTTATTCAAGAAAACCTTAAATAACCTGTTAATACTTATACTCCTACTAAATACTTCTAAGTCTTAACATTAATTTGTTTACTCAAATCCAAAGAATATAAGTTAAAAGTAATTACAATTTATTTACATTAACTCTTATTAAAATTAAAGTTTCAAAATTAAAAATAAAATCTTTTATTAAATAAATAATAGTAATTACAAATCAAATTATTCAAACAAATGGTTATTGAAATATCTTAAACAGATGCTTACTTTGAAATATGTTTTTTTTTAAGTTATAAATATTTGTAAAAATTATGTAAATACTTACTTTGAAATATATTTTCGAATAACTTGAAAGGAAATAAATTAATGAGTCAGGATGTAAAAAGTAGAAAACTACCCCTTTATAAACTACCCAAACATGATTCTAAATTAATAAATTGAAAATATGATATATTGTACGCATTTCCATGTATAGACATTTAGATAAATAAATTAATAATATGCTTGACTTTTGACACGTGAAGGCAAAGCGTTCCCACTCTTACGAGTTTTGCAAAGCGTTCTCACCTTAATGAGTTTGGACTATTACATCGACATAGGCAATGCGTTCCCACTTGTATTTACATACTCACGGGGTCAGCCTCTGCTTATGGGATTACGACAGAGACATCTCCTTACTTCTTATATAATCTCGCTTTCTTCATCGATGAATGTATACTCACACTGGAAGCTGAGCAGTGATGAAGAAGGACACGAGATCGAACCCGAAGCTGTCAATGCCCTCCAGAAACAGAAACAGAAACAGAAGCGTACTGAGGGAAGAAGCCTTGGCTGCCTGGCGCTTCCAGCCCTCCGATACGGCCAAAGACCTCCCAGGCCTCCCCGCGTGGATCGTCCGGGCCTCCCAGAGCGACATGGAAATCGTAACGAGGGCGCTGGTGAGGGAATTGAACTCCAAACCAGACGAAGGAGCTATCACGGGACCTTTCACGAGCGAGGTACCGTCGTCGTCCACGTCCAGTTGTGACCCGGGCAGCCCTTTCCACACCGCCGTCGAAGCAAAAGCAAGCGTAAGTGTAGAAGTTTCAGATTCGATGGTGGTCCAATTTGAGGCTCCGGGGACTCCATCAGAGGCGTTGTCAAGATCATGTAATAATCAGGGATCAATTCCGGCCCTGAATAATTACATCGGCAAAAGACGGTCGCGAAGGGGAAACAGGGCTCCCATCACGATTGCGAGGGCAGATCCAGCTGATTTCGAAGCAATGGTTCAGCAGATGACGAATCCCCCCTCGAAAAGGACTGCAGGGCCGCCCCCTCTTTGTTGAAGCCACAGCCAGAGCGGCCCGGCTCAGACTTTACAGAGTCAGATTAATGCTTTGGCTCAAAGGGATTCTGGAATTAACTAGCGATTCTCTGGCCAACATCCGCAACTCATAAGTGTTCAAGTTTAAGTTGCAATATGTTATTATGAACGTGGATTTATGTAAAGGCCATCCAAGAAGATGGTGGAGAATGGGTAGAAGATGATGGACGATCAGGACCATGAAGTGTGTGCAGAATCTGTACACAGTCTTTAATTTAGGTAACATTTTGTACGGGAGGGATGTCTTTGGCCGCATCCGAGGGCTGGGAGGTCTTTGTCGGTAGGAATTTGCTTTCATATCTGATGGCCTATAATTTACATGTAGCAGCATTGATATTTTGAATACAAATAAGTATTGAATTCCGTTTAGCAGGTTCTATATTTTGAATACAAATATTTACTAGCACAGCAGCAAAATAGCTGTGGGTGAACGTCGAAAAGCTTCGTTTAGCAGGTTCTATATTTTGAATACAAATATTTACTAGTACAGCAGCAAAATAGCTGTTGGTGAACGTCGAAAAGCTAAGAAGATGAAATGAATCTTTAAAAGAATATATTAAATTTTATTATCTATTAATAAATAAATTGCTGGGCTTCATTTATCTGGTGTTAATATTTTAATTTCTGTTAATCACTTACTTGGCAATCAGTTAGCTATCAAAGTAATTTTTAAATATGATTAGGTAAATGTAAAAAAGTAAACACATAAACTGATGTCTTTATAATAGCTAGGAAGTTAATGATTGAAATCACAGCCATTTATTTTGTGTGACTACTAAGAATATTCCAGCCATATTTAATTATGTCCATAAAAAACTTATTAAACACTAAACCCCTATTAAATTTGCCCATTGTCAATAGGTGTACGCCACGTAAATATGAAAAGTTGACTTTTAAAATATTTAATATGTATGGAGAATTGTGGAAATGCACTATTTTTTGTTAGACTATATCTTTGCTTTATGAATTGAATTTGTGACAGTTTACATGGATTATAAGTAATTGTTTACAGTGTGTGATTGTAAATAGTAAATGAAGGCATAGTGGTTTTTCATTTTTTAGACCACTATCACTTAACAAGGTGGTGATTATTGGTTAAATCACAATTTTACAATGAAATTATATTTAGATTAGATTTAAGGTTCAACTTAAAAGTAATAGCAAAATGTCATCTATATGTATGTTATGGTATTAATTTGTTAAGATGATATTATAAGCGATAATTCAATGCTCCTTAGCACTAGTGGTTTTTCATTTTTTTGGATGACTATCACTTGACAAGGTGATTATTGGTTAAATCACAATTTTACAGAGTTAAAAGTAATAACTAAATGTCATCTATATGTATGTTATGGTGTTAATTTGTTAAGATGATATTATAAGTGATAATGTTTACATGCATACCCTAAGCCCTCTGAATTTGAACTTATAACCTTTTAGAAGAGAACACATGTTCTTAACCATTGGGCTCACTCATTACATTAATAACTTGTTAAAAAGAACAATAAAATAAATGAAATCTATATTAAACTTATCTCATACTCATCAAATCAAATTGTATAATTTTTTATTTAAAATACTAAAATTAAATATTATGCAATTTTTTACTATTTTATTTTATTTATTTATTTTTACTTTAATTACACTGAACGCGTTCTTTTAAGGGGAGTGCTCTCTCAACATTTCGTCGTCTGTCCATAGCCATTTGCAACGGTACACGTGTTTTGTTAATATGCCATGTGTGATTGTCGTCCATCGCCTCAATGTCGATTCATGCCTTCACCCATACGCTACTACACGACTTTAGCAGTATCAGATAACCTTGCGTTGGCTCTTGTGTTTTCTCAACGGAAATGTCAAGTGGTGGCCACAGTTTTGATCCCTGGCATCCATGGGAGGCCTCGACAAAAAATATCCTACACTCCACCTCTTGCAAGTCGATGTCTGCTTAGACCAGAGCGTAACCAAGAAGCTGCAAGAAGTTGTCTTCGTCCCAGTACAAGGGCGTCATCCGGTATCCTAACGAGAGGTGGGGCAGATGACCTCGCAAACAATGGAATTGATCGGACATTCATGGATACAAGTTCTGTTGCGCAACGCAGAGTTATTTGACGCCTTTCTAAATTTGTTGCTATATTTTCTAGTGGACACAACCTGCATGAACAATTTATCGTGGATAAAACCCCAAAGGATGCGACAAGTGCTTTTGTTTAGAGATGAAGCAAGAAACGCGTCATGCCATGGAGGATCTCAGGTTCGCATGGATTCTTGTGCTCCAGGGTTAATGGGATTATTTCCTCACCCAATAGGTTTTGCGGGTTCTATTTCTCATGTTGCAAACCACGAGACCCTGACTTGCAAATCTACTCAGAGTACTGCGACACCTGGTAGTGTGCAGTCACAACGATGGCCTTTCCTCTCCCACGTATCTGTCTAGAAAAATGCTACAATTTCCAGGCATATTCATCTCTAATGTCAATTTTGATTTGTTTTGTTATTCTTATGGATATCATCATTTATTACCGCTCAGATAGCAGCCAAGTCTTGACTGTGTCTCTGGCTTATCATTTAATAAAGGTTGGTGTCTGCAACAGCAACAATAAGAAAGACAACGACTGCCCCATTGACGATCTTCTATAACGACACGGTCAACGTTTACGATGTCCCAGCGCACAAGGTATGAGCTTCGAGCCGAGCACTTCAATTTATTTGTTTCGACTAGGGTTTTTACATATTCTCATGGCCGAGTATTTTCACGGGTAGGCTAAAGCGATCATGATGCTGGCCACCACTACAATTTCTAATTGTAAGAAAACTTCTCCTACGTCTACCATTACGACTACATCCAGAGCTTCAGCCAGTAAACTGATTTCCATGGAAGTACCAACAAAGACATTTACGGGAGTGGTCGCGCAACAACAAACAACTTGCAAGCCGAATGCTGGTAAACAGAACAATTAAATGCAATTTATGTAGCAAATTCCCTGTTCTGTTTGTTTCCGTACGTTTTAATTTCTTTTGACGAAGTGGAGAAATACTACAGGACTTCCAATTGCGAGGAACCAATCGCTACAATGTTTTCTCGAGAAGCAGAAAGAGAGGTAATACTAGGCTCAACGAAACAATTTGGGGTAATTTAGCAGATTATCCAAATTATCTCGATTTATAGATTCTAATTCTAATTGGATTGTGCATACTCCAGGCGATTGCAGACTGAACATCGCCAGTCCTTATGCGATGAAAACCTCTGAATCCAACGAGGGATGCGCTTGTGCACCCATCTGCCAGGATGACTCCCAAACCACATTTGTGTGTGTTGTTTACTGGCACAGTCCTAGGGTTTATCAACTCTTGGATTTAAGGTTTGAACACTGATTTCTTCAAAGCTAAAGGTCATTGTCTTTAAAACCCCTGTTTTTGTTTCTAGCTGACTATTGTGTTCTAGCTTTCTGCACATTATCTTTACTCTCTATCAGAAATAGAAGAGTTTGTTATGTTCATGTTCATAAACTGATTTAGTTCAATCGAAGTTATATTACTAATTGTTTCAATTTTTGTGAATTTCTTCTATACATGATTTTGTGTTAAGATGTGAATTTCTTCTATACATGATTTTGTGTTAAGATGTGTAATGCCTAACACGAATCTCTGACGTTAATTTTTAATCATGGTATTAGTTTAAGAAAACACAAATGCTTCGTGGAAAACCTACACTTTTCCTCAATGAATTAATGATGGCTTGTGTTTTTTGCTGCAAATGACCTCGCAAATCCGAGGTTGCGAGCTCAATTCCTATGGAGCACCGAGATGCCCTTGGCTCTCCTCCAGTCCACTTTCGAGACCAATGTATAGGTACGTGCGCACACCTTCTTGCCTGAAACAAACACCAGTCGATCAAACTTACTTAAAAGAAAAAGGGGAAATTTAAATTTTGAGATCTATTCAACTTTACAAATTTAATGTGTGTTATAAAAGAGGTGGTGCCTCATATGAAATCCCAGGTGGAGGGAAAAATAGTGAATCGAACTGGTGACCGCACCAGTGATCAAGCAATTCATTATTGCTACTATGGAGGATTACATTGTATACAATTTGGCCTGGCTCACCGAAGATATAAATATCTTTACTAATTGGACATTCTCTTAATAGATGTAAGTTAAAATGAGAATGAGATTTCCTGTTGCAGATTACCCTGGCCTCAATTGACCAACGACCTTGATGTAGATCACCGAATGGTGGTTGGCCCCTTTTGATGGAGTAATGGAATGGAAAAATCAATGTATATCCAATAACATGTCGAAATTTGCAGTTCTCGTCTATAATTGACGTCGGTCTCTAGGACATTCTTTCTGGCCCCACGGTATTTGGTAAGGTCGGTGGAGAGTTGATGATTTTTCTAACGAGTCAACAAGACAGTTAAATGTCAATCCTGTTGGTTGTGGAGCCTGATTATCTTCCTGATTCAGAGGTCCTTGCTTTCAGCCCTGTTTATACCCCATGAAGTATTTACACCTCAGAAGTATGTACACTCTTCCATGCGGGGGAGTGCAGAGGGGGGGTACCCCCTCTGCGGGGTCCGGGGGGGCTATCCCCCCGGCTGGGGGGTCTGGGGGAAAGTGGGCCCCCAACAGGGATTCGGGGGTGAAGCCCTCGAAGCAAACATTGCCTTGTAAAAGTATATTGTAATTTCATTGTAAATCTGGACCGTTCATTATAAGGTCGCAGATCTAACAGTAGAGATTATGTTAGGGTTTTTTGCCCTAGAAGGCAACCCTCTTTTATGAGGGAAATGTATTGCGACTATGGATGATGGTGAATATTGTTTTCTGAGAGAGGAGACTGTGAGAGAAAGAAGAGGAAGTTACAACGGGTTTTGTTGTAGGTTGTATCCCTTCATTTGTTGGATAATAATAA
>CBVK0101678819.1:11643-28758 GCA_900067695.1 Picea abies | reverse complement strand
TTAACTAATCTAAATGAAAAATAACAATTAAAATAAACTAATAAACAAATCTAAACTATTATATATACAATTTACTATCTAATAATATACTAATTCTACAAAATTAAACATCTAACTACTAACAGAATTAAATCTTATCCACAAATATACAATATTTTCAAATTACAGATTTAAATGAAAACCTGCAAAACTCATTTGTAATCTGTCCTAAGACAACGAGATTGTTTTTTGGATTTTTATAATTTTATGAAAAAAGAAATAAACTGGAAAACTATCTAAGCTAAGCAATTAAAACAATAATTCTAACTATGTATCTAAACTAATACATTTATCTAAACTACTTATATTATACTAACTAATTAACTATTAAACAAAATATAACAAACTGACCTGAAGTAATGCTTCAGGTTTGTCCTGTGTATGATGGTTGATTCAGCTATTTGGTGGGAGGAAACCCGCACTAGATTCTCCATGAGATTCTCGTAAATGGAAAGTTGTTGTATTCTTTAAAATATTAATAATAGGACAAACAAGACATAAAAATGTACAACAATCTTATGATTTACAAATCATAACATTTAGATAAATCTGCGTGTAAGGATTTGTACAAAATGATTCAATCAACGAAGAAGAGAAATATGTAATTCATTAACTGAAACAAATTAATTGTTGTATTTTTTAACTAAGAGAGATATCAGATATAGATTATACATTGATCAAGTCACATCAACCTGCAATATATTACGATAGCTAAAGTAGTCTATAATCGACTGCAAAATGATATGAATAAAACTTGAAACAAAAGTTTGATATATTGAAAGCGAAAGTTGTTACAAGACATCAACTTTCATCTTAGTCTGTGTCATAAATCCATAGTCTGGTTCTCCCACAGTGAGGATGATGATTCCATTACAAAAAAAAACAAGTATTTAAAGGCCTCCCACAGGGTAAAACATTCCTGTGGGAATTAACAAAACAGTTTACACAAATCTGGGAAAATATCCCAAGTTTCTGACTCAAGCTAACAACCTAAAATGAAAACATATCCAAAGTAGCTCCCAAACTGCCATAACATGCCCATTTGATCATTGTAATTCGTATGTACCTGAAAGAAGGAAAAAATAGACAAGTTAAGAGGATATTTTATTGATAAAATTGTCAAAAAACTAATTTTTAAGACTAGCTACAGAATCTTGTGATTCTGTTGTTGGTCTAAATTTACCACAGAATCGTTTTTAAAACCAATTAAAAACTAAAGAATTAAATTCAAACTACTAAACAAATATCTCATTGCTATTTGGAAACAAACGAATCATTCAAATCAAAATCTGTTATACTAATTCGAGAGCAGACAATATTATGATCAATCGAATGATTACAGAGATAGATGTACTCTGTTCAATCTGTTATCACAATTTCGGGTAAATAGAATCGTATTGGATAACTCGACAGCAATGAAATCATTTTCATGAACCAATTGAAATCAACACCAACAGTTTATGTTGCTTCATCCATCAACAAAATCATTTTTGAATCCAAACGAAATCAACTGGATCGTTTTTCAAATTGATAGAACTATATTAAAAAAATACAAACGATCACTCTAGTCATGGCACACAATAATCACTTGCAGATCCAATCAAACAGGAACAAGTCGAAACAGTTTGAGGCTGAAAGAGTCGTTATGAATGGACACAACTCCACGATATTAGCAAATAGATATTCAACACGGGTCGAATGTAATCCAAATCCAAATGAGAATATTGATTCAATACAAAATAGAGTCATTCCTGGTAAATTGAAGTCAATCAGGGTTGTTTTGAGTTTATTCGATTACATTGTATTTATCAACCCAGTCACTAATAATGACGCATAACACATTTAAAGGATCATACCAATTCAAGCTCACGAAATCGTTCCAAAATCAAACCATAAGAACTAAATCAGAGCTGATAGAATCCAACCGCAACGAAATCGGACCAAATCAAAACATAGTTGTGCTCTGATTTTAGAACAAAAATCTCTTATACAGGTCAGATGCAATCGAAATCTAAATGAAAACAAACCCCATTGATCACATTAATTCAAACCAACAGAATTATTCTAAAACGAATCAAACTGAGTCAAAACCAATCAATTGCTAAACTGGGCACGACCAAATCACATAACCCAATCATAGCTACATTTGAATTTAGTAAAATGAAACTACTGTACAAGATCCACAACATAACCGTTTTTGATAATCAAACTATGAAAGAATCATTTCGAATCATGAACAGAACTAATCGAAACCCAAAAACCAATTTATTATATTAATCCAAGCAATTCATAAAATGAAATTGATATTGAAATTCATACCTAGATAATCAGAAAACAACTCGGTCATGATAGTTCGGAATTGACGAAGGCTGTAGCCGATTCGACATTCCTAAAGATGATCGAACCGGTGGTTTTCTGTTTCTTGTGGTTATCTTGAAATTTGTCCCTTTCTCTCGACAACACTGCAACTTGGTTCTCTAAAGATTTGATCTTCGATTGTAATAAGGGAACGTCATTGTAATAACGTTCTAGCCACACATTGCATTGGATGCATGCTAACTACTCGGGTTTCGAAATTGCAGGTGAGGGTTTGTTTAAATCACCGAGGGTTTCATTATGTAGCTTGATTCCTGGGTAGTTAGGATTGTTCTTTAGGCACGGGGGTAAATTAGAAACATAGTCATAGGGTTGCTCGGAGCATAGGCCATGGGAATAGGGGTACTCTTCATCCAGGAAACGCTAGATATCAGAGTCCGAGTCCTCTCTCAGAACTATGGACTTTTGGTCGAAGTTTGGCTTAGGTTTATTCCTGGAAAGTCTTGATATCAATCGAGCATTCTTTTTACCCTTGCTGTCGACAGTACCCTTGACCTTCTTACTCACAAGCTTCTTGACAACCTCAGCCTTGTCTGTTATGATGTTGGGTAGGTCGATATCAAGGCAGACCGAGGGTTTGGGAGGTGGTAGAAGGACATGAAATGGCATGGGTGGACCGACCATAGTTTCACTAACCATGGCTTTATCGATTTGGACAGACTCTGGACTAGCAAAGCCATTTCTAGACAAAAAGTCTTGCCAATTATCGCCATGAAGGTTTAAATGGTGTATGACGATGAGTCTAATCAAGCCATGGTGAAACAGGTTGCTGTCAGCCTTCTCATGTTTGAACCTCTTAGCCATCTTATAAAGGCTATGCAAGAAGTAATGAGGCATGTTCAAAGGATAGCCCATGAAATTCATTAACAACCAGAGGTGATAGAGAAAAACCAATCCATACCAACCTTCACAAGTCACAAATTGTTTCACATTCACCAAAAGATCATGCCACCTGGGTTTAACGATGGAAATAGGCATACCTTTATCACAGAATACAACCTTCCTTGATACAAATAGCAATGTCAACAGAACTTCATCAACTTTGGAGTTTTTAAACCATCGTTGGCCCGTGGTTGCTAGTCCTGTAGCAGAGCTTATGAATTCTTCATTGAGTTCAAGCTGAATTTCACCTACTTTCTCCCTACACCCATCAAATGTAAGGGAAAATTGTTGTGAAACCGTAAGGTTGAAGCCCTCAAACCTTTGTATGAACACAAGCCAACCACTATTCTCTAAATCCTTTCGAGCATCATCGAATAGTAACAGAGCTTGACTACCATTTGGCTCTATGCACACCACCAATGCCATAGACAGGAGCACATGGTGAGCAAGGTGAACGAGCTAGGGTTTGAATACAACATACGCAGGGGAAGAACTCTCATAGGCTTACCTGAAACTAACAAAGGTGAACCGGGATAGGGGGAAAACATTTATGACAGAACGTGCGAAGGTGGTGGAGGTATTTCGACCCATTAAGAACAGTCATTACCCACAATACAACCATCGGTGCTTTTAGCTATGCATATCACAATGTCTATGTGTTAAAAACTATGCCATTTCAATCAACCAATGGATATATGGTAAGTGGACCAAAAATATTTGCACAAGCAATAGTCATAGTTTCAAAACCAAAACAATAAATCGAAATCACACCAAGGGTTTGGTTATAAGAAAATATGTTTTGTATGAAACGATTTATACCAAGGGTTTAACCATAACACCAATGCGTTTTCATGAAACCAATGATCAAAGAACATATAAATCAAATCACCAATGCATCAAAAACTCAATCGTTCATAAAACGAAATTATATAATCAATCAAAGAATGCCAAATGAGTACAGATCAAGGGGTCTTGCCAACTGTATAACGAGAAGTAAATTGGAAACACAATGGGCATATCGACAAGAGAGATTGCAACAATCCAATGACAGTTTTAATGTGACTTCGAAAACCAAGTTTTAACACTTGCAGTCGTGAAAACAAGAACAAAGGTAAGTGTGCAGACAACGCAAAAATAATAGTGTCATTTTATTCAAGGATTGCGACGAAAATCATGGTTTGCAAAACACTGGTGTGGGCAGCTTATAAGGATAGTAGAAAAATGTGAATTGGCTACCAACAATGGCGACACACTGGTAGAAGTAGTTATCTCTGCCAAAAGAACAAATTCAGATTGGGATAATGAGAAAAATTCTAACTCAAAAATATCAACCAGAAAATCGTGTAAACATCATCATTAACCAAATATTCCAGCAGTGTTTAAAGGATGAAAACTGATAACAGTCTTAAGACAAGCGAGCCACGATGTTAAAGATAATATCTCCAATACTGTTGATAGAGCCACTACTACCAGCAGGCATCCATAGCCTCGACAGGGTTGCCATTTAACCCACTTTGATATCCATATCCTACCAAGAAGTTCTGGATCAAAATAAAGGACATTTTAAGGTCAGGTTATCTTATTTTTTCCAATTTTCATATACCTGACATTGCTTCACTGCCAGCGGGCATGTTCAGTACCCCAACGAAGTTGTCTTGGCGTCATGCATGCATTTACCCGCTACTAGTAGACCTATTCAGCATCTCGGTGGGTTTACAAGCACTTCCCATAGCTCTATTAATGATTTATTTTGTTTTTCAAAGATATATAGTTGAGCGGGGTGACGCTAAAAATTATGATATTTTAACATATTTTTTACAGACCTCATCAGATTTTTTTTGGAACTGTCCTTTATTAAGATCCAGAGATGTTTCATTTACAGAACCAACTTTCTAAGGCAGGGAGACATCTTCTGAGTCATTCCCTTAAGGAATAGGGATAGCGTAAAAAGATAATGGATGATCACAACAAGCTTATGTTAGAGATTGAAATTAGTTAACTTCTTTCAAACAACAAACTTTTGCCAACACATATGTAAATTTCAGAAGTATACAATTGACATTTATACAATTTTTTAGCAGTCATTTTAGTGAAATAATTCTCTGTTTCATTCGTCTAAATAGTTCATTGTACAGTTATGTGTATTTCCAAAAACACAAACTGATAAACTCAAAGGAGAAATCAAATACAAAATAGAAAAAGAAAAGGAAACAAAAGAAAAATATGTACATAATATACAAAGGTTGTCATCAAGAAAAGTATCTTTTCAGGGCTTGTCCATTGACCGAATAGGTGTCAGGATGTCCTTCTAGATTCTGCAATCATAAGGAGCTGGGACCCAATTTCTCAGCAACTAAAAATGGTCCAAGCCATAAGTTTTGAAATTTCATGTGCTTTCCCTTTCCCTCATGCGATTTGTCCCATTTTAGGACTAGATCACCTACTTCAAAATTCCTATCAGAGGCAGAGTTAGAATCGAACCAGCTTTTAACTACTAGTTGATGATGATCTAACTTACGTTTATATTGGGCTCTTACCTCTTCTAGATTCATCAAAGTGTTAATTCGGTTTTCTAAGTGTTAATTCGGTTTTCTAAAGGGGGACAATCTTCTTCTTGAATTTTCTGTGATAGCTAAAGTGAAGGAAGAAGAATGTGTGGTGGCAGAATTGTTTCTCTTCCATAAAAAAGAAAGAAGGGGGAGTTACCTACAACAGCTCTCGGTGTTACCCTATCATCCCAAAGCGCATTTAACAGTGCATTATGCCAGTTTTTGTGATTTTCATCCACCGTTCTCTTGATGATTTTAATCAGATTCTTAGTTGTTGATTCTTCCAATCCGTTGCCCTGGGGGTAATAGCTAGCGGAATACTCCATTTTAATTCCTTTTTCCAAAGAGAAATCACTCATTTCAAGAGAGGAAAAATAAGAAGCGTTGTCAAATACTAAACAGTTAGGGATACCAAAACGAGTGATAATATTCGAATTTAGAAAAGCAATTACCTGACTGGTGCTGACAGTTCTTAAAGTGACAGCTTCAGACCACCGGGTAAAGTAATCTATGGCTGTTATGATAAACTTATGATGTTGTGAGGTTGGCGGGTTGATTGGACCTATGATATCAAGGCCCCACTGCTGAAAAGGAGAGTCTACTGAAATGGGCTGCAAAGGAAAGTCTAGTTTTTATAACCGCCCTGATGCTTTTTGACAAATAGTGCACTTACGACACAAGGCATGGACGTCTCTAAAAAGTGTGGGCCAGTAATAACTAGCTCTCAAAACTTTATGGGAAGTGGTGTCACCACCAAAATTACCACCAGCTTCTCCTGCATGCAATTCTAGTAAGACTTTTTCTGCTTCATCTTTCTTGAGACAACGCATCAGTACACCATCTAAAATTTGACGAAACAGGATACCATTAACCAATGAAAGGAGGCAGACTTTAATCTCAATGCTCTTCTTTTAGTGGGATCGAGGTGATGGGTGGCTGACCCATATTGAAGGTAGAATTTTATGTCGTCATACCAGTGACTGACAGAGTTTTGCACACAACAGATTCCATTTTGATTGTGTTGTCCTAGGTTTGATATATCGCTTTCTTCATGATGTCATACATCTGAGTCAACAACTAAATTGCATAACCCTCGGCCTCTCACTATTTGAGCTGGGGTAATTTCTATCTCGTACTCCTGCAAGGAGGTGACCCAGTTAGCCCTCTTTTCTCCTAGTTCTTTCTGCACTAACAGGTTCCTGATGGCTAGGTAAGGGACAATAACTTTCGGCCTAGACTTCAAGAGATAAGATAAAAAATGCTTAACTTCTTTGAAAAAAGTGTAGGCATGCTGATCTAGTACTAGATAATTAAGTTTAGAGCCTTTGAACGCAGATCTCATAAAGGCAATGGGTACTTCGTTGTTTTTTACATTCTTTTGAGTTAGGACGGTGGCGTAGGAATGGTCAGAAGCAAAAGTGTAGAGCGTAAAGTCTTGTGAAAAGTCAGGGCTCATGAGAGAAGGAGCATCTATTATGGCCTTCTTTATTGCATTAAAAGCTTGATTTTCTAAGGGTCCCCAATGATATTGGGCATCTTTCTTGATTAGATTTTGTAAAGGTCTGACCATTTCAGAGAAACTGGGGATGAATCTCCTCACAAAGTTTATCTAGCCTAAGAAAGACTACATAGATTTTTTAGATGTAGGAGGGGGGAGTTTTGAGATGACTTGATTCCTTTCAGGGTCGATAATCATCCCTTTGCTCGACACAATAAATCCTAAGAGTTTACCCTATTCTACTGCAAAGATGGATTTTTTAGGATTCAAGGAAATGTCGTATTTACAACATCGTTGTAGAACAGTTTGTAAATGAGCTAGATGATCAGTTTTGTTTTTAGAAAATACAGTAACATCATCTAGGTAAACTATGACAGAATGATTGATTAAGCCTCGGAAAGCGATGTCCATCACTCTCTGGAAAGTGGCACTAGCATTAATCAATCCAAAGGGAATTTTTCGATAAGCATAGGTGCCCCACGAGGTGTGGAAGGTAGTTTTAAGTTGGTCTGGAGGAGACATCAGGACTTGGTTGTACCCCGAGAAACCATCAAGTAAGGATAGCCTCTCAGAACTAGATACCTGTTGAAGGATCTGTTCCATGGGTGGGACAGGATAGTTGTCTTTATCAGACACTCTATTAAGGTTTCGAAAATCGACGCACAATCGGATTTCCCCACTTTTCTTCTGGATAGGGACAAGGTTAGAAACCCATTGAGTGTGCCTAATAAGGAAAATAATCTTATCATTTAGGAGTTTATTTAATTCTTTTTGGACGGTCGTTTCAAGCTTAGGGTGCATTTTTCTCAATTTTTGTTGAAAAGGTAAGGTTTGGGGTTTCATAGGAATGACATGTTGTATGATGTTGGGTTTGAAAGTTTTAATTTCATCATATGTCCACACAAAGACATCTTTAAATTCTTTGAACAATTTGATAAATGTAGCTTTTTCTTGTTCAAAACATCCTACCCCTAGATTAATGCACTGCGGATTGTCCTTCGTCCCTAAGTTTACTTTTTCATAAGATAATGAGGAACTATTGGTTTTACAGCTGACCGATTTTTTGAATTTATCTTGAAGATCATAAAACTTCTCTAATCTAACTACAGATTTAGGGATTGAATTTACCATGTCCGATGAAGATTCACGAGTTCTCGGATCTAGTATTACTGTGAAATCACGCAAATTTTCATCGTGCGTGTGTTCGTCTATCACTGCGCCTTGAAAAGTTTCTTACATATGAAGAAATATAATAATATGCTAATCGTCGTCGAAGACTCTCCAATTCATGATGTTGTCGGGAACGGATGTCCGGAACAACAGTTCGACGGAGAATGCATTCGGGGACAAGCCTTCTGCAGGAAAGAGTTTGGAAGCTACATTAGCTAATAAATCAACTTCAGAGTTATTCAATATAGGAATAGAATTTATATTGAAAGCAAAAAATTTATTCATTAAATTCCATACCTCGGATTGGTAGCTTTTAAGATGCGGAGACAGACAATGGATAGAATCTCTTACCTGTCTAACCACGATTTCAGAATCGCCAAAGACAGTCAATTTTTGAATGTTCATATCTAAATATTTTCTGAGACCTTGCAGTAAAGCCTCATATTCTACAGTGTTATTAGTACATTAAAATTTTAGCCTACATGCAATCAATGTTTTGTTACCTGCCGAATCGATAATAACGCAGCCTGCACCAGCTCCTTCTTTGGACTTTGACCCGTCAAAATAAAGAGACCAAATTTGATTTTTATCGAGTGCATGAGACCGTTGTGTAGAAGCTGTTGGCTGCACATATGCTACAATATCAGACTGTTGTTCTAGATTGGTGATAGCTGAAGTCTCGGCCATGAAATTGCCGAAAAAGGTATCCATCCCTTGTACTTTGGGTGAATCAATAGAAGGTGTAAATGGTTCGTTGGGATCATTCAAATCTGTGACTGTGAACTTAAGGTAGCGTTCATGATTTGACTTGATCTTGTTGGGATTTTCGTTCTCTGGGAGCCATAGGTGAGACCAGTCTGTCGCAAAATAGCCGTGTAGCTACTTCGACCAGTCCTTGCTTAAAAACAAACCATACACTTCTGGAATATCCACAAAAATATTATCAATAACCTAATGAACCTTGGGGTTAGACGATAATATTATAAGCACATTCTTTAATCACCTATAACTTTAGCATTGGTTCGGTCAAGTTCTATGATTTTTAAGGTGGAGGGTTCAACTTCAGCATTAATCTTCTGGCATACAGACCATGGCATCACATTGGATGACTCTCCTAAGTCTACCATACAATTGTACACGTTTCTATTAAAGATTTTGAAATTTAACAAAAATGGAGGTACATTTCTGCAAGTGCTAAGGGTGGTAGTTTGTGGCTTTTTACTCGCAGTTTATAAAGCTACTTTATCTACATTATTTACATTCTTTACATTATTTATAGGAAGGCTTCCTTTGTCTTGAGGATCGGGATTATTTTTTGTGTAAGTATTTTGAGGAGCTTTGTTCTGAACAACCTTGTTTGAATTACCATTTTTACCATTCTCTACGATTTTTTGCAACATTTTTTGTAATAAGGATGGAATTTTTAGTAACCCATAAACATAAATGTTATCCCTTAACTTCTAAAAATCTTCAACTACGTCATAATCTAATTTAGGGTTCACATGAGTCTGTTTAGTCTCAGCTGATTTAGATTGCTTTGGAGGTGAAGTCGTAGTGTTTTCGGTAGAAGGTTTGTTTGCTGTCTTACTCCTAGTATTATAGGGATGAACTGTCTCGAAGTTAGCTTGAAAGATGCTATCCGAGAAGTGTCCAAAAATATTTGGAGAAGACTCCTCTTCTTAAATTGTCTCTTGTTCAACAACCTCCTCAGGAATCTAAGGAGGCATCAAGTTATCCTGGGCTTCTAGAATTGTTTGAAGATCATATTGCAAACTTTCTAGATTAATACCCTCGGTGGTTAGATTAGGTCAGTTGGTGGGAAAAGGGTTCTTGAATGGGGGCTTGTAAGGCCCTTTGATTGAAGAGGCTTCTTTGGTCATCCTTTTCAAGTCTATAACTTGATTTGACATTTTTTGAACAACTTTAATTAAGTTTTCTAAATCAGAGCTTTTAGGTTGTGTTTTAATTTGAGTAAGTCTAGGGAGGATTTCAATCTTCTTTTTGTAAGAATAACTAGTCTCTGTTTCGTTGCTAGTAGAGTCTTTAAGACTAAGAATGTATTTTTCATTCTGGCTGGCCTCCTCGAAGGCTTCTAACAACATGGCTTTCTTAGATCATTTAACCCAAATAGCTATAATTTGATGCAAATCTTTAGTATAGTATGATATTATAAGATTCTCGGAAGGCATGGAATCCGTAGGGATTCGGTTCTTAAGCGTTAAGAATCTTTGATTGAAGTCTTTAAATTTTTCTTTTGGGTTCATTCTTAAGTTAGAAAGGTCCATGACTAGGACTTCTGGAGGCTTACTGTCTCCAAACTTTTCCAAAAATCATGACTCAAACTTTTCCCAAGAAACGATGGTATGAGGTTGTTGGGAAAAGTACCAGGTAGATGCATTACCCTCGAAAGTGTAGGGGAACAACCTATAGACTACGTCTTCATGCTCGACATTACAGAGTCTTATGGCTAACATAAAAATTTTAATGTGATCCTCAGCGATCTGTTTTGAGTCAGGGTCAAACTTGGGAAGCCACTTCTCCGGATGTTTAGGTAAGGGATGCTGATCTCCAGGTACAACTACGACATCCTAGTTGAGCCAAGGTCTAGCAGGATTGTTCTAGTTGGCCATTGGTGTAGTGGGTGTGGAAGGCTGAGAAGGGGAACTACCTTCGTGAGAAGAGTCTTCTCTAGAATAGGAAGGAGATGATGGAGGTGGTGAAGGAGATATTCCAGATCCTCCTGCAACAAGAGTGAGGATTGGATCTGTAGGGTTCAAAGTGAGGTTAGTGCCTCCAATTTGTTCTCTAATATCAGAGAAATCTAAAGGTTGGTCCAAAGGTCAATTTGGTTGCCTCAAATGGGCTAAGGCACTATGATTTCTTATGAGAGATTGGCAGACAATCTCTTGTATGTCACCACCTGTAGGATTTGGGGTTACTGGTTCAACTGTGATTCATGGATCCTCGTTCTATGTGATTGATGTTTGAGGGGGAATGTTATCGTTCGAATGGCTTCTTGTCACTATAGGTGAGCGATTAGGTGGTGGAGGAGTCTTATGACCGCCTCGTGCCATTAATTAATTTCAGGCCCTCCTTCTAGCGCCATTTGTTGACGGGCGAAAATGAACGCTCGCCAACTGGAAGAGTGGATCCGGTCTGAGGTTGTCTAAATAACCCCAAGCCGTTTGGGATAACCCACCCTGACGGGTTTAGCAGCTCCGTTAGCCGATCTAAGTCCTAAGAAAACAAAAAAAGAAAACTACTCTACATTAACTAATCTAAATGAAAAATAACAATTAAAATAAACTAATAAACAAATATAAACTATTATATATACAATTTACTATCTAATAATATACTAATTCTACAAAATTAAACATCTAACTACTAACATAATTAAATATTATCCACAAATATACAATATTTACAAATTACAGATTTAAATGAAAACCTACAAAACTCATTTGTAATCTGTCCTAAGACAGCGAGATTGTTTTTTGGATTTTTATAATTTTATGAAAAAGAAATAAACTGGAAAACTATCTAAGCTAAGCAATTCAAACAATAATTCTAACTATGTATCTAAACTAATATATTTATATAAACTACTTATATTATACTAACTAATTAACTATTAAACAAAATATAACAAACTGACCTGAAGTAACGCTTCAGGTTTGTCCTGTGTATGATGGTTGATTCAGCTATTTGGTGGGAGGAAACATGCACCAGATTCTCCACGAGCTTCTCGTAAATGGAAAGCTATTGTATTCTTTCAAACATTAATAACAGGACAAACAAGATATAAAAATTTACAACAATCTTATGATTTACAGATCATAACATTTAGATAAATCTACGTGTAAGGATTTGTACAAAATGATTCAATCAACGAAGAAGAGAAATCTATAATTCATTAACTGAAAAGAATTGATTGTTGTATTTTTTAAATAAGAGAGAGATCAGATATAGATTATACATTAATCAAGTCACATCAACCTGCAATAGATTACGATAGCTAAAGTAGTCTATAATCGACTGCAAAATGATATGAATAAAACTTGAAACAAAAGTTTGATATATTGAAAGCGAAAGCTGTTACAAGACATTAACTTTCATCTCAGTTTGTATCATAAATCCATAGTCTGGTTCTCCCACAGTGAGGATGATGATTCCATTACAAAAAATAACAAGTATTTAAAGGCCTCCCACAGGGTAAAACATTCATGTGGGAATTATCAAAACAATTTACACAAATCTGGGAAAATATCCCAAGTTTCTGACTCAAGCTAACAACCTAAAATGAAAACATATCCAAAGTATCTCCCAAACTTCCATAACATGCCCATTTGATCATTGTAATTTGTATGTACTTGAAATAAGGCAAAAATAGACAAGTTAAGAGGATATTTTATTGATAAAATTGTCCAAAAACTAATTTTTAAGACTAGGTACAGAATCTTGTGATTTTGTAGCTGGTCTAAATTTAACACAGAATCGGTTTTAAAACCAATTGAAAACTCAAAGAATTAAATTCAAACTACTAAACAAATATCTAATTGCTATTTGGAAACAAACGAAACATTCAAATAAAAAACTGTTATACTAATTTGAGAGCAGACAATATTATGATCAATCGAATGATTACAGAGATAGATGTACTATGTTCAATTTGTTATCACAATATCAGGTAAACAGAATCGTATTGGATAACTCGACAGCAATGAAATCGTTTTCATGAACCAATTGAAATCAACACCAACAATTTATTTTGCTTCAACCATCAACAAAATCATTTTCGAATCCAAATAAAATCAATTGGATCATTTTTCAAATTGATAGAACTATATTAAACAAATACAAATGATCATTCTAACCATGGCACACAGTAATCACTTGCAGATCCAATCAAACAGGAACAAGTCGAAACGGTTTGAGGCTGACAGAGTCGTTATGAATGGACAAAACTACACAATATTAGCAAATAGATCTTCAACACAGGTCGAATGTAATCCAAATCCAAACGAGAATATTGATTCAATACAAAACATAGTCATTCCTGGTAAATTGAAGTCAATCAGGGTTGTTTTGAGTTTATTCGATTACATTGTATTTATCAACACAGTCACTAATAATGACGCATAACACATTTAAAGGATCATACCAATTCAAGCTCACGAAATCGTTCCAAAATCAAACCATAAGAACTAAATCAGAGCTGATAGAATCCAACCGCAACGAAATCGTACCAAATCAAAACATAGCCGTGCTCTGATTTTAGCACAAAAATCTCTTATATAGGTCAGATGCAATCAAAATCTAAACAAAAAAAAACCCCATTGATCATATTAATTCAAACCAATAGAATTATTATAAAACGAATCAAACCGAGTCAAAACCAATCAATTTCTAAACTGGGCATGACAAAATCGCATAACTCAAGCATAGCTACATTTGAATTTAGTAAAATGAAACTACTGTACAAGATCCACAACATAACCGTTTTTGATAATCAAACTATGAAAGAATCATTTTGACTCATGAATAGAACTAATCGAAACCCAAAAACCAATTCATTATATTAATCCAAGCAATTCATAAAATGAAATTGATATTGAAATTCATACCTGGATAATCAGAAAACAACTTGGTCATGATAGTTTGGAATTGACGAAGGCTGTAGCCGATTCGACATTCCTAAAGATGATTGAACCAGTGGTTTTCTGTTTCTTGTCGTTAGCTTGAAATTTGTCCCGTTCTCTCGACAGCACTGCAACATGGTTCTCTAAAGATTTGATCTTCGATTGTAATAAGGGAACTTCATTGTAATAATGTTCTAGCCACACATTGCATTGGATGCATGCTGACTACTCGAGTTTCGAAATTGTAGGTGAGGGTTTGTTTAAATCACCAAGGGTTTCATTATGTAGCTTGATTCCTGGGTAGTTAGGATTGTTCTTTAGGCGCGGGGGTAAATTAGAAACATAGTCATAGGGTTGCTCGGAGCATAGGCCATGGAAATAGGGGTACTCTTCACCCAGGAAACGCTTGATATCAGAGTCTGATTCCTCGCTTAGAACTATGGACTTTTGGTTGAAGTTTGAATTAGTTTTATTCTGGGCAAGTCTCGATATCAATCGATCATTCTTTTTACCCTTGCTGTCGACAGTAGGATTACCCTTGACCTTATTACACACAGGCTTCTTGACAACCTCAGCCTTGTCTGTTATGATGTCAGGTAGGTCGATATCAAGGCAAACCGAGGGTTTGGGAGGGGGTAGAAGGACATGAAATGGCACGAGTGGACCGACCATAGTTTCACTAACCATGACTTTATCGATTTGGACAAACTATGGACCAGGAAATCCATTTCTAGACAGAAAGGCTTGCCAATTATCGCCATGAAGGTTTAAATGGTGTATGACGATGAGTCTAATCAAGCCATGGTGAAACAGGTTGTTTTCATCCTTCTCGCATTTGAACCTCTTAGCCATCTTATAAAGGCTACGCAAGAAGCAATGAGGCATGTTCAAAGGATAGCCCATGAAATTCTTAACAACCGGAGGTGATAGAGAAAAACCAATCCATACCGACCTTCACAGGTCACAAATTGTTTCACAATCACTAAAATATCATGCCACCTGGGTTTAATGGTGGAAATAGGCATACCTTTATCACAAGAGACAACCTTCCTTGATACGAATAGAAATGGCCATAGCACCTCGACAACTTTGGAGTTTTTAAACCATCGCTGGCTCGTGGTTGCTAGTCCAGTAGCAGAGCTTATGAATTCTTCATTGAGTTCAAGTTGAATTTCACCTACTTTCACCCTACACCCATCAAATGTGAGGGCAAATTTTTGTGCAATCGTAAGGTTGAAGCCCTCGAACCTCTATATGAACACGAGCCAACCACTATCCTCTAAATCCTTTTGAGCATCATTGAACAGTAATAGAGCTTGACTATTGTTTGGCTCTATGCACACCACCGGTGCCATAGACAGGAGCACACGCTGAGCGAGGTGAACGAGCCAGGGTTTGAATACAGCATACGCAGGGGCAGAATGCTCACAGGCTTACCCGAAACTAACGAAGGTGAACCGGGATAGGGGGAATTTTTTTATGATAGAACGTGCGAAGGTTGTGGAGGTATTTCAGCCCATGCAGAATAGTCATTACCTGCACTACAACCATCGGTGCTTTTAGCTATGCATATCACAATGTATATGTGTTAAAAACTATTCCATTTCAATCAACCAATGGATATATGATAAGTGGACCAAAAATATTTGTGCAAGCAATAGTCATAGTTTCAAAACCAAAACAATAAATCAAAATCACACCAAGGCTTTGGTTATAAGAAAATATGTGTTGTATGAAATGATTTATACCAAGGGTTTAACCATAACACCAATGCGTTTTCATGAAACCAATGATCAAAGAACATATAAATCAAATCACCAATGCATCACAAACTCAATCGTTCATAAAATGAAATTATATAATCAATCAAAGAATGCCAAATGAGTACAGATCAAGGGGTCTTGCCAACTGTATAACAAGAAGTAAATTGGAAACGTAATGGACATATCGACAAGAGAGATTGCAACAATCTAGTGATAGTTTTAATGTGACTTTGAAAACCAAGTTTTCATGCTTGTAGTCGTGAAAACAAGAACAAATATAAGTGTGCAGATAGCGCAAAAATAATAGTGTCATTTTATTCAAGGATTGCGATGAAAATCATGGTTTGAAAAACACTGGTGTGGGAAGATTATAAGGACAGTAGAAAAATGTGAATTGGCTGCCAACAGAGAGTTCTCAAGATTTTCTGAACTAAAGAAGGTTCCCCAATTGTTTCATCAAGTGCCTTCATTGCATTTACCATTTCTTCTATTCCCAGAAAGTATTTTCCAATAGTTTCATCTTCCTTCATCTTCAACTGTTCAAACTGTATTCTGTAGGTTTGAAGCTTTGCATCCTTTACCTTCTCATTACCCTCATAACTGCTAATGAGTTTATCCCACATTTCTTTGGCAATTTCTAGGTGCATAAATTTTACGAATTCTGCTTCTGCAAGCCCACTCAAGATAGCATTCATAGCCTTAGTGTTGAAGCTAAATTCTAGGTTTTCATCCTTATTAGCTAGCAAAACTAGCTTTACATACCCAGTATCTACCACATCCCAGACATCTGCACCTAAAGCCATTATGTAGGTTCTCATTCTAACTTTCCAGAAGGCAAAGTTTGTTCCATTGAACATCTACCCTTAGATAAAAGGGGCCAGCTCTGATACCAATTGTTGGACAACTGAGAGGGGAGGTGAATCAGTTGTTACCGTGCTTAAACAATTATTCTTCTTTTGAAATATTTACAAGGCACTCAATGATGATCACAGTAATGCAGAGAAATAAACAAAGGCACATTCAACATCAGTCACATATATGAGAAAGACAGAGACAGATAGTTCCTGAGGAAACCCATACATACATTATCATACATATGAGAACCAACTCATTGTGAGGCTACAACCTCTAGTTTTGCAAGCCGCAACTTGCTGAGAGCACCAACTCTCTATTTTCTCTAGCACCCACTAGAAGGA
>CBVK0101678819.1:0-11635 GCA_900067695.1 Picea abies | reverse complement strand
GTTTCTCTAGCACCAACTAGAAGGAAGCACCAACTCCCTGGTTTCTCTAGAACCAACTAGAAGGAAGCACCAACTCCCTGTGTTCAAGCACCCACTTGAACCTTTGAGGACACCAGTCCTCCCTAGAACCTTCCTTCCACCCTGAAATATAAATCTTTTCTACTGAAACTTATTACAGTGATATAATGTTCAATAGTGGATTACCAGACTCATCACTGTTCTGCTGCATTTCGTTGCTCTGTCTGCCTCACTGCCTTCTTGCACACATGACTTGCACTGTCTATTCTTCTGCTTTTTATGCTCTGTGCACCATCTCCATTCACTGCACAGTTCCTCTTCTATTCAATTTAGTTGCTGCACTTTCCTCCTTCTTCACACATGAATCACCTTCAACAACAACAACCACAACAACTCCAATAGCAATAGGGAACACATCTCCTCTCTGTACCGTGTACTTATAGCTTTTGTGCACCTTGTGCATGCAATGCGTGCAATACCTCTGCATACTCACACCATGCCGATATCCTCCACCTCTCGAGTGCTCTGACTGATCATCGCAACTCTTCATCTTCTCTGGTGGTTCCCACCATGCTTCCAACATCACTGGCTGTTCTGCTGAGATTCCTCAACCTATCTGGTAGTTGAGACTCCTCGTCTTCTCTGGCACAGTCGAGCTCATGCCTTCTGTTTTAGTTACAGACTTCAATGCTCATCTATTTTTCAATCGCCTCCATGAACATTCTTTGTTCTACTGGCTGATCCCTTGAGATTCTTCACCTCCTCTGTCAATCACCTTGAAGTGTCTTTGAGTCCTTTGGTAGAACTCATCACTGGTTTATGGCAATTTCACTGTGTCCTGCAATAGTAGCCCTCCGATTATGCTCAAATTCACCTGCATTGTTGGATGAACTCTAAAGAGTATTGTCGTTATTTACCCATTTTTCACTTTCACAATTCGAAGATTCTGCAATGAGACATCTTGAGTCTCCATGTCACGAGCTCCGAAAAGGAGCTTAGCTGCTCTAGCTCCCTCCTCTACATGACCACAGGTAGTGACCTCTAGTTACACTGACAATTCACCTTTTCGATATTTCGGAATTCATATGATCTAGTGTCTCGACACTTCATGTCGCGATTTTCGAAGCTCCGATACAGAGATTTTCTGTGCTAGTTCCTTCCTTTATATGACCATGGCTATGACCAAGCTCTTATGCATAAAGTGCTTTCACGATTTTGCATTTCATGAATATGGAGATCAATCATCTCGACTCTCCAAGTCGCAATCCCCAAAACCCCAAAATGGAGCTTATCTGAACTGACTCCTCCCATTCTCGTGACCACCGGCGGCGACCGCAAGCCTAAATTATTTCGCAATTTCTCGTTTTGTCATTTTAGGACTCCTGTGGCATTGTTTCTTTCCTCTCTAAGTAGCGATTCGTGAAACTCCGAGATGGTGCTGAGATCAACGGTCCACGATCTCGATGATTCTATGGTCCATATCTCATCATGAATTCGCATCTCACGATTCCTTCGATAGAGGTTCTTGTCACTCCAAGTCGCGATAGGTGAAACTTCGAAAAGGAGCTTAGATCAACAATCCACTTCTTTTGGTGTATTGACGGTCAGGATCTTTTCATGATATCGCATCTCATTGATCCTTAGATGGAGGTTCTCATCACCCCAAGTTGCGATAGGTGAAACTCCAAGATGGATCTTTATGGTGCTCTGATCTTTCACCACACATCCTCTTGATCCAATGTTCCACGATTAAATCACGATTTCAGATATCACGATTTCAAGAGGTTAGGGAACATCATTCCTTTGACTCTCCAGTTAGCGAACTGACGATCTATCCCCACGTGTTCTGCTTGAATATGGATGGTCCTCCTTCTTTCGGGATTTTGTGAGCTCTCTACTCCTTGCACTTTAAAGAACGTGTAGGTTCTCCTTGATCCAACAGTGGTCGGACCTTGCGCTCAGATCTAATGCCCAAGATCTATCCTCCATATCTGCGTGCTCCTCCTGTCTACATTGATATATGACAGTCGTCGAGAATTCAGGATGGGATCCAACGATCACCAACACTTCTCCTCCAAGCTTAAACATCCTCCTTACTTGGAAGAATTTCTAGGTGTCAAAGGCCTCGACCTTTGATCTACCTGTGATCCTAAGTATGCTATCTCCCTTGAGCTTTAGCCATGATTTAACCTCATCCCTAGTGCACACCTACATACTGCATTCGACTCTGTGCTAATTCCTCCTGAGCTTACGTTGTTCCTGTTTTTCCATCGATGCATACTCTGATCCTGCCATCAATGAGAAGCACATACTACCTATAAAGTATGCCAACCATCCTCTGTAGCGTCTTCCCAAACTTCTTCTGATGCTTGTCTGTTACATTCTTCCTATACTCATTCCATCTTCATTGTTTTACTTGCCATCAATGACAAGCATACGCTACCTGTTAAACATTTGCCAACAATCAATTCAAGGACTTGCACCTCAAGGATGATGTCCATATTGATAATGCTTTTTATGAGGGAAATGCCTCATGAACCAAGGGATCGCAAAGACAAGAGCGGTGAGCATCCATAATCAACAAAACACATAAGCTTCTCTAAACAATGTCAGTATCAAAGAAAGGAAAAATATTATCGTCTCAATTTGAAGACTTGCACCTCAACACTAAATTCTAAACTATCCAAATTTTAGATAAAAATAATACTTCCTAAAACACCTCTATTTCACAATTGTTATGTATGTAAACTTATTCAGAACAAACACATCCTATATACACAATATTCCCTAACTTCACCTCCTAAAATATTACCCTAAAAAGTAAACCATATTTTATCACATTTTACATAGAAAGTTGTAGTTGTTTCTTTTGTTTATAGTTCACCTAAACTCATTCAATACCTCCCATACATATAATATCCTCATGTAACATTGGCATTTGTTCTTTCCTTTAGAATATAAATGTCAAGTTCTCCTGACTACCTGAAGTATGGAATGGGGTATAGTAGGAGGGGGACTTGAACTTCAACCCTATCCACTAGGATATGTTCACCCTGAGAGGTTCAATATATGAATCAACTCTATGGAGAATTGTCTTGTGTCCTAGTAGTGAGTGTGTCTCTCTTTACCATATCTTCTATGTTAGTGTTTGTCACCTCGAATCTATATTCCTTAGTACCTCATTTATGGAGGTGTTGATGAGTTTTTTGCAACCTCCAAGTGTCTTCTTTCCAGAATTGGGTAGGCATATGGATCTACTATTACAATTCCTCACTAGTTTCCATAAACATGAGTTATAAATCCATTTATCTTCCTAAGAATTTTAAACAAGCTGCAATGCATAGCATCAATTGACACCTATCACATAAAAAAGAATTATAATAACAATCCATAAAAAAAAATTAGAAAATGAAATTCCACTTTTATATCATACTCTACTATATAGATATATAGATAGGTAAATATAAAATAGCATGTTTGTTACTGTGTCAAGATACTAAACAATTCCTCTTACATTAAAGCAACGTATACTTAAAATACAACCAAAAACTCATATATTCATATTTCACATTAAAAAAATGACAAAGTGTTCAACATACTTTGGTTTATTGGCATATTCTAGTAGCATACTTTGGTGTATGTTTCATAAAAAGACCTATTCATTCACAATTAAATATTCAGGTAGTGGACTTTGGTGCATATCCATGTATGTATGCTTCCCAACAAGGAGTGTTTCACTTTTATCCCCTTAACTTGCCTTCTAACATTGCCTTAAAGAAGAATCGTGACCCCAAGATGAATGCTTAGATAAAGGCATGTTTATGTCCCTGATTTTACAAGGGTGCGAGAAAATTCTATCATCAATCCATGCACTTTCCTATCAACATTTTATTATTAATCTTTACACTTTCCTATCTACATCTTCATTTTCCTATTTGAAGGGACTAGATCTAAAATTAACAATGTTATTTGTTTGTATGCCTTTGTATTAATATTTACGTTTTCCTATTTACATGTTCTTTTTATCAATTTTCCTATTTCAAGGGATTTGATCCGAAATTAACAATGTTCTTTGTTTGTATGCCTTTATCTAAAATTGATGAATGTACCATAAATTTAGTTCCTATGATTTCTAAGATCAATGGTCACCAATTCATTTGTAACAACTAAGAAGAGTCTCTTTAGCATGTCCCTTTCTCTATTCCTCACCTTAAAAAATATTGCTAGCATTTCCTCTATCATAAAAAAATATGGTTTTGTTTCCATTAGGAGATATGAGCTTCTTGAAGACCTCTACAATTGACATAGAGTCTTCTGGTGCACCTTTTTACCTAGACAGGTTTCCCTCCCACAAGATATATATCAATAATTCATTTTATCCCTTCCTCCATCCCTTTATCATGTTCCTATACAATCCTCAATCCAAATTTCCCATAGCCCTAGCTCATGTCATATATTTTCTTTTGGAGACATCAAGAGAGTTGTTCACATGATCAATAACAATAGAGTTACATATGAGGAAGGCCTACACATTGAGTTCCTCAAACATGGTATTCACTCTATCAACTCCAATATTGTCAATTTGTTTGATCAAGTTCTCCTTTCACATGGTTCCACCATATCATCCACCCCATTTTGAAATCACGGTTTAGTTAAGATCCTAAAATTACATGACCATCATGATTGGACACACTTAAATACCTGTTATCAAATTTAGTTAAGATCCTGTGTGAATGGAATAATGTTTGTTTTAAAAAACCCCAATATTGGTCGCTTTAGCGACTAACATGGTCATCGCTAGTATTGCCAATTGGTCGCAAACATCAATGTGTTAGTTGCTAGAGAGACCAACGTGTTAGTCGCTAGAGCGACCAACATGTTAGTCGCTTGTATTTTCATTTGGTCACAAACTATGTCACTTGGTCGTTCTAGTGATTAACTAATCCTCCTTCGTTTAACCTTTTTAACTGATGGTTTGGTCACTCTAGCGACTAATATTCGTCGTTCTAGTGAATCATAGTGGTTTATTAACTAAGTTTGTCAGGGTTGTCTTGGTCACTCTTGCGACTAATATTAGTCATTTGACTGACTAACATTCATCGCTAGCCGAACTTTTCCCTATTGTGAATAGGCCTCTTTTCCCAGTTGCTAGATCGACGAAGATCCATGTGTGGCCACTAGACTAACGAATAAATTCTGACAAAAAAAAAATCATCTTGGTCGCAAAAATGACTCTCTGCCAACGAAAATTCGTCTGTACTTCATCGCAAAAATGTTCAAATTTAATAGTGTGAAGAGGATGAGATGAAGAGTTACCTGATCCAGACGGTTATTGATTTCATTTCCCGATGCTCCCGCAATTGTCGTTTGAATCTTGGAGGTAGTTTTGGTCCAAATTGCACTATTTGGGTAAAACTCAAAATGATACAGTAATTTTTTATTTTATTACTATTTATAATCTATTTTTACCCACTTTATATAGTTTCATGCTATCTTTTAACCTAATCGACTAATTCAAGTGTGGTTTTGATCTGGTTTGTTGAGTTTTGACTCATTTTTCTTGCGGATTTCAACGTCATGATTAGTCGTTCGCCACCTCGGGTACATATTTTCATAACCTAGCATATGGGATAGGTATCCACTCCATCATGCATTTTCTCATTATCCTTTGACTACCACCTTTTTTACGCCATAGGTATGAGCCCATTTATTGCGACACTAAACCTTCCATCTGTTATAAGTAATGTCGCTAATAAATGGTAGAGACTTACCAAACATGGCTACCCTAGTTAGATCCCCTTTTGTCATTTGGTGCCCATGCCGAGTTTTTCCTTAGGACCAGGAGTCCATTATTACTTGATACATGAATTTATAATGAGCCTCATTTTTCATTCATGCACATGCAACCTTATTCCCTGTGGACTCCCAAAAACGAGTCTTAATTAATCTCTTTTCCGACTAATCTAAAAACTGAAAATATTGCCGAGGGATTTTTCCCTTTCACACTCATTAAACTGGATTTGAAAGGTCATGAGTCTTAGTTAATCTCTTTTCTGACTTGTTATCAAAAATGGAAAACATTGCCAAGTGCACTTGTCTTTTTCACACTCGTAAATTGGATTTGAAAAGACGTCTATTTGGAACAAGTTTACCCCCTTTTCACACCAAGTAGACTACAAGACATAAAAAAGGATATTTTTTGGTGTTAATTTGTGATTTCATCTCATGCCCTCGCTTGCAGTATTGAGCCTTTATCCGGTTCTCACTTTCCGTTATAAATTATTGCCTAAACAGTTTTTCATTCTCAACCAAGCAGAGCCTTGTTTATATCCTTCGCAATTTGACACACTATACCCTGGAGGAAACACCACCCCGAGTGTCCATCTCCCACATGCATTTCCTTTCATTAAGCATAGGTACATTCCACTGATTGAACTAGTTTTTCTTACTTGTGACACTCGTTTCCTCCTCTGTATCATAGCATTCATTTGTTATGAAAAAACAAAACAAAATGGGCAGGAAGGGAGTACTATATTATAATTGGAAGCAGTTGTGTCACCTTTGAAAAGAGCACAAAATTATTGAGTCCTTGTGTCATCATAATTTTGGGTTTTAGCATGGACTTAGGAAGTTGATCTCGTTACAGATTTTTGTCTACCAACTGGTTACTCTTCTAGTCCCTATAGAGAACATTAATGATGCCTCCTTCATATAATAGTCACATCATTGAGTCTATGCTGCCGGAGTCCACCATATGTCTCATGATCTTGTTCAAAGGAAGTCTCACAACCTGTGTCGGCCACTCCTTAGAAATATTGATTTTGCATGTCGGCCATACCCTCAGTTTGTCTCATAATCACATGATACTATGGTCTTATCACGCATCGTGGCCCTACTTGCATCATCGATAGGTCACCTTGAACCCATCAATCGACATTTCATCATTGGTCATTGACTGGGTGGTTTCCCTTATGTTTGACGGAAAGACATCTATTCACACTTTGGGATTCGTGAAGTGTCTTGGATGCCATTATCCTTATTTATGGTCTCCTCGCCTTTGTCAGCAGGTTTCATCATTGGCTGCTATTCAGAGGGTATTTTTCGTGTACCTCTTGCATTTGATACACACAAAATACACACAGGGTCGTTGGTTCATGAACATGTTCTTCGTCCGATCTCCACCAAATCATGAAGCTCCTGCTTTGTTCCTTGTGTTGAATAATGAGAGATGCCTTAATGCTCTCCTTTCAGCGGGTCTCTTTCCATCGACTTCAATTCATTTATTCTGGATATGGGACCTAGAGTTTTATGAGTACCTTGAGGCTTGCAGTCATTAGTGACAGGCTCTCTCACCATTGATAGATGGGAATACATCAATGTCTCCTGATAAATGGATTTCTCAAGTGTTCAACACCAACTCCTTTATTCACACTTGCAGGAATGTACTCGGTGCCTTGATACCTACTATCATTATTGGTAGGTTGTCTTGCATTTGTTAACATTTTACCTCAATGACCGGTAATCAAACGATGTCTCATAATGTTTGACCTCAACTCCTTTATTCACATGATGTAGACTTTCACCCTTGGTGGATAGTGTAAAAGACTTGAAGACATCACTATGTGGCCGCAGTTTTCCTAAGTTGTTGCTTCCCTTTCATTGGACCCGCACCTGTTCAACTTTAGTGATCATGGGAGATCATATTGTACTTCATGGTATACAGATATCTTCATAATTATTTTGAGACTGATTTCACTGGGCCTTGTTCGTGACTATGACAACTTTTGGCATATAACCACAATTATATCTGCCTATTCCTAGCACATACACTTATTTAGTATATTTTATGGATGGATCTACATTGTATTCTTGGCAGCCATGTATGCAAAGTCAGTACATAATGTAATACGAAATCGAGTTCGTCCAGCTGGTTATCTACCACTCCACTCTTGGGTTATTCATAATGTATTTCGATCATCATAGATACTCCTCTAATCTCACATATTAGGGGGCATATGTTATAGAAATATTTGCCTCACCATTGCTATCTTGCACAGAGGGCCTTTTTCCATTTCCCTATGCATACCTATCATCCCTTTTTAATGAATCTAGAGCTAAAAATATACATTTTTCCACATATACGCAGCCTATCATCTATACAACAAGCATATACATAGGCTTCTCCGCTACAGCCTGCATACATCGGGATTTGTGCTAGAAAATACAAAAATGGAGTTGGGTTTCCATATCATGACAAGAGATCTTTGATCCTTGGCCTTCCATATACTAGAAACGTTCTGAATTGGCCCTTCAGTTTCATTTTGAAGGCTATAAGAGCACAATTTCGAGCCATGGAAAAGAGGAGAAATCATTCAACTTTGACAGAAAAGTTACTCTGGAGAAATTACTTCATATTGAGTCTGCATCCCTTTGTGCCTCAAGTCTGGACACAATTTTCAACCCCCAAGATCTTTCCCTATTTTTGAGAGAACCTCATCGCCTCTCTCCTTTGAGCTTCCCTTTGGTGGAGTATTGAAGTGGTGGAGACACTACTGGAAGGAACTTGGTTTCTTGGTTTCGAACCGTGCCGACATAGAAGTCTCTAATGTTGACACTTCTGTCGATCAATTATTAATAGAAATACTCCTTTCCCGTCCTATTGGTATCATGAAAATATATGATTATTATCCATGGGCATGTTTTTAATGTTTATTAATGGATTATGTCATCTAATGTGCTAACCCCTTTACATCATCACTATATACTTGATTTAATTGCTTGTTGAAAACTTATTGTAGGTATAAAGCTTTGGATCAGAGTGCTCAATGGTGGAACATCATCAAACGTTGGATCGAGGTAGGCCTCTTTCTTATCTTTCACATTAGTTTATATAGAATACAATGGAATTGAGTTTATTTCTGCAGTCATACATGTGTGTTGTGGTTTACCCTTGGCCATTGAGATTTTTCCCTCGTAACAGGAACCCCATGCATATTTGGGATACACTTGGAAAAATGAAGAGCTTCACTATAAAGGGAATATTTATTTGAACAAGTAGTCAACATTTAAATCATAGTTGCTATATGAATTGGATTCCTCCCCCATAACAGGTCATTCAAGATTTCATAAAGCATGTGAAAAGATAAAACATTCATTTTGGGGGGGAGGCATGGAGAAAGAAATCTGCACATTTGTGGTAGAGTGTGATATTTACCAATGAAACAAAGGAGAGACCGTTAAACCTCCAGGTGAATTAAAAGATTTACCCATTCTACGAGTTGTATGGACCAACATTTTTATGGACTTCTTTACAAGATTACCAAAATATGGAAATAAATCTATAATCAACGTTGTGTTCGATTTCCTAATCCAGATTTAGGAGTGGAACAAACTTATTAACAAACTGAATACAATAAACACATAGATATGAATAATAACACAAATATCCAGTGAACAATATCTTCTATTAAATAATGAAATAGGATGAAACTGTAAAATTGCATAACTTAAACACTTGTCTGAATGGTGATAGTTATCTCTGAGAAGAGATGTGGCTGCTACGGGCATCCGTATGAGCAGAAAAATGGATTACAATGAGGCTCCATAGGCCTTTTTGATATTACTGATGAATGACAAAACCCTAGACATCCAAAAACCTAACCCTAGAAGGTGAAACACCAAAATTCATGTGGCCCTATGGGTAAGTTGGTGTAATTTGGTTTATCAAATTCCAAGGGTCGTAACGTTTGCATACGACCTTTCTTTTAGGTGTGTGATAGCCCATTGGAAAGGTATTTCATATAAATACACATTCCACCATCAAAATATGACTTTGTCTACAGTTTCAATGTGGCGATCAAAAAAAAAAACATTTAGGGCCCCAAAACAGCCCTGGAAGTACAGTAAGATGTGTTGATATGAAAACATAAAAAAATAAACTAGTTGGATTAGGTGAGAGACTACCTATATCCACCTGGAGGATGTGTGGGGTTTCAGATAGCCCTGGAAGTGTAGAACCTACAATTACAAATCCGTACAAAAGAACATACTCAAAAACAAAATGGACATGAGGAGGTAGTTGGAATAGGTGGGTGGCCACCAATATCCACCTAGATCAATCCTCCCCCCTTAGGAAGGAATGGTCTCCATTGCATTGAGTTCCCACATCAGGTGAGGAAAATTCTATTGGATTTGGCCACGAATGATTCACTTTCCTTGGTGTAGGAGTTGCCCTGGCTTGAAAACGCGATAAAGATGGATATATTGCTAGCAAGTGCCCTTAACCTGTGTGTCCACTATCTGATTGGTGGATGTTGGTTCCATGCAGTTAGAGTTGAGATCTATTGGTGTCAGCTGGTCTGCAATCCCGGGGGTGTCCAATAATGGGGGAAAATATGGTCGAAGGAGGTCCACATTGAATACTGGATGCATACCAAGGAAGGGTGGAGTGTTGACCTCAAACACATTGCTACCCACATCCTTGGTGATAGTGTAAGGCCCATAATGAAGTAGGCGAATATTTCTATGGGGCTCGGTGAGATGCTCCTTCTGCAAATTCAACCAGACTTTGTCTCCAACTTAAAACTGGTGTGGTACCCTGTGTTGATCATGGCATTGCCTGTATATAGCATTAGATTTCTGAAAAATATCCTAGACCTATTGGTGGATGTGTTGAATCCGCTCAATGAATCTGGTGGCTTTTTTGACTGCAAATTGATCAGGGGAAGAGTTTGTCTGTGCGGTGGCAAGAGGAAGTGAAACATCAATGGGTCCAAGGGGTTGGAATCCCATACCCACCTGAAATGGGCTATGGTCGGTGGAACTATGGAGAGCCCTATTATAACTATGTTGGACATATGTTAGACTCTTGTCCCATGCACATGGATGCTTAGAATTTTAAATGTGTGGGATGTGAACAATCATTTGATTGACGACCTATGTTTGGCCATCGGCTTGGGGGTGGAAAGTAGTGGATTGTTTGAGCTTGGTGTCCAACAGAAACCCAAGACTTGACCAAAAGGTGTTGAGGAACCTATTGTCTTGGTCAGAGATGATGGTTTGTGGTATCCCAAAGTGGACCCACACTCGTTCGAAGAATATATTAGTAGTATATGTCTCTATGACATTCTTCTTACAGGATGTGAGGATGGCCATCTTCAAAAATCGGTCAATGACCACAAACACACAATCATTTCCTTGCTTGGTGGATGCCAATCCATACACGTAATCCATTGAGATGGATTATGTTGGACCTTGGTCATGTATGAAGGAATAAAATGAATATTGAGGAAGAAGAAACACAAAGTATGAAGTGAGTGGAAGGCACACAAACCATGTTGGTTGTGGAGCCTGATTATCTTCTTGATTCAGAGGTCTTTTGTTTCCAGCCATGTTTATACCCCATGAAGTATTTACACCCCAGAAGTATGTACACTCTTCAATGTGGGGGGGTGCAGAGGTTTTGTTGTAGGTTTTATCCCTCCATTTTTTGGATAATAATAAAGGAAGGACCTGGCAATTTCTCTTGTGGATGTAGCCCACGCTGGGTGAACCACGTATATATGTGTCTCTATTGTTGATACTAAGAGGGGGGTGAATTAGTATCAAGTACAATTTA
>CBVK0101678818.1:0-18454 GCA_900067695.1 Picea abies | reverse complement strand
CTAATTTAATTAAGGGAAAAATAAATTAGACACATGTTTCTTGTTGACTTTTCAACACTCCATGACAGACATAATCATCTCATCAGTGGGAAAAATAACACGAAAAGGATCAGGAGACAACTCATCAAGAGAGGGGGTAGAAGGTGTTGCCGATTGAATGGCCTGATAGGCGGATTCAACCGAACTTAACGACATTGCATCACTGAAATGAAAATGATCTCCAAGGACAGGGACTATCCAAGGGTCGAAAGACGCAAGAAGTTCATGAGCCATGGTGGAAATCATATTGATAGAAGCAACTGATGGACATGGAACATCAGGCGGTGGAATGGGGAAAGTACCCATTAACGAGGAGTCCTTGAAAAGGCCTACACCAACATTCTCATAACCCGGTGGGGTTTTAGCAGTAAATGACACATTGCCAGTACGGGTATTAGAATTGAAGAAGGCAAGTTGATCAACGGTAACAACCTTTCCTTGATGAGGGAAACATACTACATGGAAGAGTGTTGACACAACGACACACATGGAATCGATCCAGCTATGTCCAAGAAGAATATTATAATCAAGGGGAGCGTCGAAAACTTCCACTTCAACTTGGACCATTTTACCTTCTAACGTGATAGGCAACAAAGGGAGAACACTGTAGGGATTAAAACTAGAGCCATTGATTGCTTTAAGAGTGTTATGGGATTCATTCAAATGAGGAGAGCCAATGGCTTTCCAACAAGCAAGAGACATAACAAACGTCGAGGCATCCTCATCGATAACAGTTCGGCAAATGTTCTTATCAGAGACAACAACTTGGATTTGAAATGCGAGTTGAGGGGGTAACCTTGGAATGTGATATTCCAAGTCAAAGACTATTAAATTCATATCTTTCGGGTCAATTCCACCTATAGCTTTCAACAGTGCCTTTCGTTGTGTAGGACAAGACTGAAGGACTTCAAGGGCTGACATTGCTGAAGGTGCCTGGGCCAGATCTTCAACAATGCTGTAGTTCTGGGTTGCACGAACATGAGGATTGAAAGCTGATTTTTGAACGACACCCTTAGGGTGGGGTCGTAGAACTGTGTTGAGGCTCGGTCGTTCAAGATGAAGAGGACCATTGGTAGGTGGAGTCTCTAGAGAGGGTTGTACCAAAGCAGGAGGTAAATCGTCAACCTTCTCCTTAGATGGAGAATAATCTTTGGCTCGAGTCGTGAGCGCAACATTGTTCTTATTAGAATCGCCAGTACATATCAAAATATATGATGTTGTAGAAGAAGATGGTTGATCGTGAATGACCAACTGAGCTTGTTGTTGAGATGGGAAGGGTTGGGACAAGACAGCTAGTGCAGGTGGTTTTGGGGCCCCTTGAAGGAACTTAGTGTACCCAGCACGTCGTGGACAATCCTTCATGTAGTGATCATCACCATAGATAAGGCAAGGATATCGAGGTTTGCGCTTATCCTGGTCCTCAACAGGAGTAGTTTTAGGTTGCTATGTTTGATTATTATTTTTTCCCTCCTTATTCTTATCTCTCCCCTTTTTAGATTTGGTTTTATCGACTGGGGTAGATTGAACAATGTTTACCTCAGAAGTTTTGCCGGTGGGAGTGGCAGGAGACGGAGCATTTTGAACATTAGAAGAAGAAGATTTAGGGTTTGTGATTGAAACTGAATGTGATTGATCTTGGGCAGTACCAATCACACTGTCAGCTGTATGCAAGGCAGCTGGAGTAGTTGAAGTGCTGGAAGCATTAGGACGAGGTAACTCAGGTAGTAAATCATAAAGTGTTCCCATTTGCGAATAAATGAGATCAAGATATTGAGCATGACTTATAGCCTACTATTCTGTGACAATGCTACACATGGCAATGTCTTTACCGATTTCATTCACAAATGATTTTGTAAACCATTCTGCCAGTAATTGATCAGGGAGTTCAAGTTTAATGAGACGTCATCTCCTTCGCCACTCATGGATGTGATCAAATATATGAGTGCCTTTAGTCTGTTTGAAGGAAGTCAAAATCTCAGTCTCGGTATCATAATGGATCGGTAACTGGTAATGCATAAGGAAAGCCATAGCTAGGGTATTGAAGTTAGAGAAGAAACCTCTGGGCAATTCAATATACCACTTCGCAGCATAATCAGTAAGGGTTCATTGAAAAAGACGTAAACGAATAGAGTCATCCATCAATGAGTTGGATGAACACCATAGGTGAAAATTCATAACATGATTGTTGGGTTCCTCTCCCACTTTGCCGTCAAATTTAGGAATGTCCGAAGGAAGCTTGGTTGGCATAGTAGGCCATTGGGGAGAGTGACAAATAGGATCATTTAAAATCCTAGACAAATCTGGCAAATCCAAAGTAGTGAGAAAAGGTAACTGTCGATTCACCTATGGGTACTGGTGGCTTTGGGGTGGAAGCCATATGGGAAAACTAGTAGGACCGTAAGCATTCTACGCATAATGGGAAGACCCAGGCAAATTCGGTGGTGGTTGGAGAGGATAGTAACTCAAGGAATTGTAACCTTGAGTGGGGAGATAAGTTTGAGCATTCATACCCCAAATAGGATTGGGTATACCTGGATATGGTTGGCCTATAGTAGGGACAGGCAACTGCTACCCCCCAGTCGTTTGAGGAGGATTTTGTATCATCTGATTCCAATACTGGGCCAAAGAAGGAGGTATATTTTGTCCAAAAGGTGGGGTTGGTCCCCCTATTGTAGGTGGAGTTCCAACCGGAAGTTGTGTCCCAATCGAAGGTTGTGTAGTAATTGGAGTGTGTCCAGTAAGAGGAAATTGAATTGTACCACCTTGTCCACCAACGGGAATCTTCAAGTTTGGTGTAATGGACGGGATAGTGCTACTAGGATTAGGATTGCCAGAAGGAAATTGTGGGAGTGTCGGAAGAAAACCGGGAATAGGGTGCCCAGGAAAAGAAGGACCACCTGGAGAACCAGATGGGGTTTGCAGAGGTGTCGGAATAGAAGCATTCAACAAAGTATTCAATGCATGGTATCTGGGTGGTAGTGTCGAAGTGACATTGGGCACTCGCTGTGTGTTTATAGGAGAAAGATCAGCTGCAGTGAACCCGGTTGTGACACTCGTAGTATTCGTGAGATGGGTCATCTCAATAGGGATAGTAAAGTGATAAGTGGTATTCAACAGTACAATCTCTGTCTCAGAAAACACCGGAGGGTTGATTTCGGAGACCACAGGTGAACCAGGACCAAAAATGGTCCTTCGGAAATCACCTGTAGACCAAAAAGGATCTTGGCCTTCTACACCGAGAAAAGGCCCAACGGGTGATCCAGAAGAGGTAATAACTAATTCTCCGGAAGAATTTAATTTCATAAATGGTCACTCAGAACTAGGGTGAAGTCGAAAATCCTCTCGAGTATTGGTAATTCAGAAAGGTTCTAGAGAGTCTCGTTCCACTTGTGGTGTGGTGACGACTGTGGCTTCACTCTACTAAGGAGAGCTCTTAGGTGTACCTGTAGGAAAGGGTTGAGAATCGTCCAGATGCTCTGGAGATAAACCCTGCATTCTACGTGAACAACGTGGAGGAGCTATTGTAAACGAGTGACAAACTTTGCAAAGAAAATCCTATGGTCAACTTCAAGAAACAAACAACACATGCTAGTAAACAAAATCTAGGAAGCAATCACCAGGCAAGCAAGACCTTCTAATTTTGAAGCCACTAGTTGGTGATGAAATCCAACGTCGCAACAATGAGACGAGAAGGGGAGGGGCTAGGGTGGAAGATTTATGCTAACGACCTACTTAAAGGACTTACACCCTAGTGCAAGCTCCCACATATAATTGTGGGTATACCCTCCAAGGATCCCGAGTGAGAATTTGGTCAATGTAAATTCCATGTACCGTGAAGAATTTCCCCTCCACAGTCACCTTGGGTAAGAACCTAGAAAGATAGGCCACTAAGGTCACCACCAACAACAATAAATCCCAGGGTAACAGTCGACAGTCCGATCCACACGCAAGGGTAGGGTATCTACCCCACAATCAACTCAAAATGCTTCCACTCATCATTGTGGGTATACCTCCAAGTGATCCCTGTAATACGTGCAATCTCTACACTAATATCAACAAAGCAGGGTGAGTAACTCTGCCAATATCAATGCGATCTAGTGTTTGACCCTTGTGTGAGAAGGGCTTCCCAAGACAAGATGTTGAAATGGAATTTAACACTCCCTAACACAAGATGCTATTGTTTGTTTTGTGCTTTTGGAGAGTGTATCTCTCTGCCTACTCCAAAGCACTAGCCTAGCTAAATGTTGGTGTAATAGAGCCCTAGAAAAGAGTTACTAGAGAAATTTTATGATTACACAGTGTTATTAAGATCTGTTGTTTACTCAAAGGTAACATAAATGAAACTTATGTTGTATGACTCTGACCCAACAATGCAAGGATGAGAATGAAATATATCACTTTTCATTCAATGAATCCTATGTATGGGAGAGAGAAATTTTTCTAGATCAACCTTTAACTACAATGCAAAATTTCCTTTAAAATGTAAATGCAACAAACCATGAAGCAATAGCAATTCTCTATGGTGTCTTTGTCAACAACTTCAACAATCTCAATAATTTTATTTTCAATGTTTTATAAAACGAAAAGAATTTTTTGAAAGAAAAACTTTTTGTTCACTTTTCAAAAAAGGAACCACACTATGACAGTGAGAGTACTGAAAATCAAAATCCAAATGAACAAGCAATGACAAACTCAATCAACTCTTTCAATGAAAGCAAAAATAAAGAGAAAACCAAAGTAGTCTTCTCAATGCAAACAAAAATGATCGTTCAAACCAATAAGCAAATGAGAAAAGCCAAGCACTCAACTTCCAACCAATCACTGGTTCTTAACTAATCAAACACACTTAGATTCTAAAGTCAGAGAGAATGGTTTTGCCAAGAAAAGTCAAGAAACGAAAGTTAAGACACAAAACGACAAGAAAAGCCTTGGAACCCTAAGACAGTTCATGCATGCAAACAAAGACAAGAAAAATATCAATCAATGGTCCAATAAACTCATAAAAGGAAATCAAACTGATCTGGGCAGTTGGAAATACCAAAGCTCAAATCCAAACTTTTGAAAAATGATGTTCGCAGGTAGGCAGTATTACACAGTGCGAGAATCATTGATTCTCACAGGTGACCCTTGAGCAGGGTGCGAGAACCTCGCACTGAAACCTAAAGGCAGAGTGCGAACTCTACCTATTCTCGTAGGCTGCAATGAAGTACAGTGCGAGAATGCCTGAACATAGTCAAAAATTTGAAAAATGAATCAAAATTTAAAAAGGCTTCTGGACTCAGAGGGTCTATCAGGATATCCTGAAGACTCAGAGATTGATAGGACAGGAGAAAAGTGAAACCAGAGAAAATGGCCACAGAAAAATATCAAAAGCCACAAAGAAAATGGGATTAATCCCCAGTGGAGTCTCCAATTTTGTTATTGGATAAATCCATAGGTGCAGACACTAACCGATCTCCCTAGATCCACTTGGATCTAGAATAAAGCAAGATAGAACATGACTCTTTCCCTAGATTTTGACCATTGAATTAAATAGAAGGCAAGATCATATGACATACCTTATTATCGCTTCCTATGTTCTTTGTTGCTCCTGCTTTGCTCCAGTGCTCTTGTGCAGTCAAGACCAAGACAACACAAACCAACCAAAGTGAAGAAACCACAATCTATTCAACAGTCAATCTATTTATATGATCAAGGAATTATACAATAAAGTGGAAATAGCTTTATGGGAAAGGGACATATTACTCTATCATATTAATGGAAAGTAAAGATTACAACCTGAGCCTTGATGTTGCAAAATTCCTTTCGATGGCCCTTGGTTCTGACACACACACTTGCTCACTTGTATGAAGAAGATCAACCCCTTTGGATAAACTTGTTGGAGTCTTCAAGCTACTGTAGCTTCAATCATTCACACAATTCTTTCACTAATTTTCTAATGAATCTTGCTTAACCTTGTTTTCTTAACCTTTTCCATGAGAATTCGCTCAATATATAGGAGAGAATGAATTAGTTACTTGGATAAGAATGATCCCAAAATATCAAGGAATCCAGTACTAGGATAACCATTCGAATGCCATCTCATCCTTCTAGAAGATTCCCTTCTAGAAGCATCGAGAATTCATCTTTTTCCTTGCTTTAAAAAGAGTTTGCACCATAGTAGTTCAACACAGCGTGAACTTCTCACACCCTGGCTTAAGGCAGCCTGCGAGAATCATGCATTCTTGCAGGCAAATATACTAGTAGCCTGCGAACAGTCTTCAAAAATGATATTTCTGTAAAGAGGAAAAAATAACTTTTTCTCAGGAGAAAGTTCTTATGAAGAGCCTGAGTACACCATCATTAAATCATCATGATGACCAAAATCATGGGTAACATAGATTCAAGATCTTTAAAGGTAAGTTAACCACCCATTGGATGGGACCTTACGAAATTGACACTATCTATGATAATGGTTCAATTAGGATAAAGACAATTGATGAACAATAGACACCACTACTTGTGAATGGTCACCAGTTGTAAGTTTACAACAAACCTCTATCAAAAGAAAAATTCTTGACTCATATATTACAGAATTCAGACATGCAGATGATTAGTAAGGAAGGAGATCCTCCTACTAAACCACATTGATTGATTGGTTTAATTGAAACTTTTTGTACATAGGTGTGGATCGAATTTTGTTAATAAGCTGAAGGTAACAAAAGACTCTTACCTCCTTTTGTTTTACTTTCGCAAATTTTCTTTTCTTTTGTAAGAAAATTTTTATAATCTATTTGATCCTTCATGAACTTGCTAAACATCAATTGTAGGCATCAACAATATTTTGTTCTGTTTTGGTACCAGAAATCTTGTTCTAGTCCAGTACAGTCTGGTACCAGTCCAGTACCTGAGTCTATCCTTCTACAGTGCTATCAAGACATATTACCTAATTGACAAATCATTTTTCAAAATCTTATGTCCATTAATATGAAGTATGAAGCCATGCAAGAACCACTTAATATGGAACCACAAAGCCAAATGCAGTACCAAATGGCAGCCCTCCTATTGACAACTAAAGGGAAGTATTTTAATTTCTTTTGGTTATGTTGCTGAGAAGTTTTTAATTTCTTTTGGTTCTGTTGCTGAGAAGAAATTTAATTTCTTTTGGTTCTGTTGCTTAAAAAGAGGAACACATTTTTTACCTATGATTGCTCAAAGAACCATAATCTGCTTCAAAGACTAGAAGTTTCCTTTACCCAGTATTTCAACATGATTTAAAAAAATATATATTAGCCTATAAACAAATATCTCACTCTAACTAGACTTCAATAGTATTCATTGGATTATCTTATTAAAAGAGTAACATATGAGTATATGAACACTCTCTACCATGGGCACACTACAAAAATTTTTATGGAAGAGGATGTACCAGTACCCTAAGGAAACTTTAGGTCATTCTCTTATGGACAACTTCAGACAAAATTATACATCTGGATCACTCTAAAGAAATAATGTGCATAAAATTTTATTTTTCCTTCAGACAAATATTTAAAGGACATACAAAAGAAGAGTATATGCCTTCCAACCCAATACCATCCCACCCTGTAAAAAGGTTTTTAGACGAGCCTCCCCTGTCACCATGCAAAGCACTCTTTAATGCAAACCAAAATAGGTGACTATGGACAAGAAGCCTCTTATGGAAAATGGGTTTAAGAGACTAACCTGCCAGGATACTGAACAGGTCTACTAGCAGCGGGTACCGGTCTGTGGTATGACTAGGAAAACCCATCAGGGTACTGAACACGCCTGTTGGCAATGGGGCATTCTTCCTAGGGAAGGCACCTCTCACTAATTATCACAAATACCCCACCAGAGTACTGAATAGGCTTGCTAGCAGTGGGTTCTGGTTGAAAAATTTCTCATCTATACTTGTATGATTGAAAAATCCACTTTTTTCCATCTAAAACAAAACGAGTAAAGGTCATTATTGGCTTTCATGAGAGACAAAAATCCAGATGAATCAACAACATAATTTCTCCAAGAAAATGTCCATATTAGAATCACCCTAAGTCAACCTATTGATCTCACATCTAAAGCCTACACTGTCTAAGAAGGAAACTTCTTAAGAGTGGAGCCCTAACTAGGGAGTCTAATCTACTTATATTGTGAAATTTATCTTTAAACCAATGATAGTAAATCTTTGAAGCAAGTTAGGTGGAATCTGTTCTTTTGGCCAATAAGCATATATATTCCCTTGATTCATTGTTGAATGCTACCTATGTCAATAATCCATTACAAAAGGGGCAATTTCATTTTTGGCATGAGATGCAAACACATATGTATTCCCCTGTTTCATTGCTGAATGCTACTTCTGTCAATAATCCATTACAAAAGGGGCAATTTCGTTTTTGTCATGAGATCATATGATAAGTGATAAGTTGTACTTATGAAATTTGATTGATTTCTTTTACTCTTGTCATCTTTTCTCTATTATGATATCAAATGTTGAATCTTCTTGCCTACATATATACAACATCTTCAGCATGGGCGAAGGTCAAAGAGCCCCTTCAGAACTCTTTTCCAAACTTACATGATCACCCTACAGAACCAAATACAAAAGAAGATAAGAACATTAGAAGTACATGACTTTCCTGTACCAAGTTTTGAAGAAGCGTCAGTCTAAAAGGATGAATTTTGACAATTTACAAGCAGTCACACATGCTATGGGTATAAATCATACAAAGGTGAAAGCAAAGGTAACATGGTATTTATTTTCCTATGCTCATAAAACTACAATAAATATGAAAAGCTATACTAGATCTTACGACCTTAGTATTAAACCCATGCACCTTCCCTCATACCCATATGCCTAAACCTAATTAATCCTCTCATAGCTCTTGAACATGGTTAAAGGCAAAAATCGTATCAAAATATGAAGCATGCATAGCAATGATAAGCCATGAATATATTTCATCTTCAAGCAAATTCATGAACCTATCTTATACCATGAACCATGATCCAACATTACTTTCACCACCCGAACGTCCAATCACCTATCCCAAAATGATGCCTTGAACACCTAACGTCTTATTCTCATCATTACGGTAATGGGTAGAAATTAAATGGCTTATCTGGTAGTGAAGCCATCCAAATAAGCCTCATTTGGTCATAATTTTTCCTTACAACACCCTCACTTAAACATACCATTCACAACACCATCACCATACTTCCCCCTGTCGCGAGATTTTCTCTAGTCTCGAGCCTACTCCTTTTCGGTACCAAACCCTTCATCAATTAACTAAACCCTTGTGCTACAACCAGATCCTTTTCTCAACTTATAACGATGGTTGTTACTAGACACGAACCGGTTTTCCAAATTTATAGGGAAACCAAGGAATACCAATTATGTCAAGAAAAATATGCTAGATTGGGGTGGATACCATTTCTGGAAAAATTTACGGGTTGGCACGAGAAGATTTCTCATGAATTTATACAGAGCTATGATGGAGAGAGCGCACATATAGGCAATCTACAACTGATAATCAATGAAGAGACTTTAAGAGAGGTCATGGGACTACCAAGCAGGGGAGATAAATACTTAAAAGGTGTAGGAATTAACAAAGAAATGTGACAACAATTCTTGAAGGCCGATCATCAACACCCTAACTAGAAGAAGGGGATCCTTAGGAACTACATCAAAGAAGAATACCATCCAATGATTACCAGTCTTCAACGATTTGTCACCTGTGAAGGAAGGTATGCCATGACCTCCATCTATCATCTTAGTCTCCTATTACATTTTGAAGGATGCCCTGAAATCGATTTTCCATATTTTCTATGGATGAGTTTGAATAAAATGGTAAGAGGTGTTAAATACATCTCCAAAGTAGAGAAGACTAGCATTTACCATAAGGTCTCATTAAAATGCTAGTTTTACATGAGCTTAGGAAACAGAAGATTAGTTGGAAAACCCTTATCACACAACACCTTCCCATAGAAAACAAATCTATGGAAGAAACCCAACATGCTCCAAAGAAAAGTAAGGAACACCAAGAGAAAAAGAACAAGAAGGATAAGACAACTCCACCATCATCTAGGGCATTGAGCCAACATGAAAAAGCAAGGTCCTCTTCCACAGTCAACAAGAATTCTAAAAGCTTCGAATCAAAAGGTAAAAACAAATTAGTTGAGGAGACTTCAACGGTGGTAGTTGAGAAAGAGGGCCATCAGATAAAAATGATGAAGAAAGGGAAGCATAGCTTAGAAACTAAAAGTAAACAGTCTGTGGCACAACCCCCTGTCACCATTTCACAATTAGAGAAGAAGAAAAGGAAGCCTATGAGCATCCCTGATCCGGTACCTCCTTGTAAAAGAACTATGAGGAGCATGGAAAGGAATGGAAAAACAATAGTCAGTCCTCATACACCAGAAGATCCAATCGACCTTACTTCCCCTTCTGATGATTTACCAATCCAAGATGACATGCCTAGTTTGACTGAGGAGCAAGTCACTATTACTTTATGTGGGATGAGGGAGGAAGTCGAGGAAAGGGAGTGCATCCAACTAGTAATGATGGAGTCAACAAAGACCTTGACAAAATAACAAATGAGGAAAAGGATTGGGGAATTGCAAAAACAAAATCAGGAACTCCAGCAGGAAATGAAGGAATATCAACTCTTGGATAGATATATCAATAAAGAAAATGAGCAATTGAAAGAAAGCAACCAACAAATTCAAGATGACCATGAAGAGACTTATAACAAGCTCAAGAAGGTATTATGGCTCCTACAATACGTTAGGGTCATAAAAAAGGAGCTGAGAGAAGAGGCTTTAGCCATCAATATCATTGATCCACCAAAGTAAAGAACACAGTCTCAAGTTTTGCAAAATTTTGGGTTTTGTTTTCAGTTGCATGAGGACATGCAATTATTTTGGCATGGGGGAATGTTGAGACCCAAAATTGACATCCCCATTACCCTATTATACTCTTCACCTAAACCTTTTTGGCCTACCTAAAGCTTGAGTGAATGACAAGAACACTACCAATTGCTAGTAATAAGGTCATAAGGTAAAGTATGGTTAATTCATGCATTTTTTGTCTTATTGAGTTAAGGAATTAAATATTTCATGCACTAATGCTCGATTTGTCATATGTGAATCTTTGACCTCTAGATGTCTAGTGTTCCTATACCAGCTCAGCCATCTGGTACTCTCCTGCCAAGACTGCTGTTGTCCGAATCTGGTACCAAATGCATTCGGTACTAAATATTACTTGTTGCAATCCGATACCAATGATCATGCTCTATTATGATACGGTGCCAACGGCCATGCTCTATCATGATCTGATACCACATTTTATGCTCTTTCATGATCTGGTACCATCTACCTGTTACGATCTGGTACTAATATGGAAGAGCCTAATGCACTAAGTTAAGTGCCAGATCTCGCCTAAGTCAATTGGTGGACGTCTATTTGTTTTAGCAAGGCTATGATAAGAACAGTTTGTTAATTGCCTCATCCTCATGCACTTCATGTCATGAGGATGAAGCTAAATATGTAACCGAATGATTGAACTTAACAACTGATTGATTTGCAAATCACTTCGCCTCCTTGTGTTTCATGATTCAGACTATTAAATAGTCGTGGCAAGGATGGTAGAGGGAGTAGGATAATTAGCATATTATCAATATGTGAAGTAGCGTGTGATAGTACAGAACATATCTTGAGTGAAGATTAATGGAATGCCATTTTATCTCCATATTCTAATTATCTATGATTAAGTGTGAGTTGAGTTGTTAATGAAAGTTTTTGATTTCATGTTTTTAAATGTGAATGAGAGTAATGTGTGTGTCAAAAGCAAGCTTCCTGTAGACTTCAATAGCTGACCTATTGAAGTGGCAAGGGCCCACTGCCCAACAAAGGTCAGCCTCTTTGTATATCAAAATTAGTATTTGTTTTCAGTAGTATAAACATTGAATTAGCTAAATATTTAACTCTGTTAGATGATAGCAGTACAGATTAGATTAAGATTTCCATTCTATAATTGCTTAGAGATCTTTAATTTCTCTGTTTTTGCATATGCCCTGTTTCTGTTTCATGAATTTGATTTCCTTGAGTGATAATCGAGGTTGGCAGCAACAATCAAAACTACTTGGATAAGAACTAGTGAAGTTCATAACAACACATCGTGAACCACATCATACTCAGTATATTGACTGTTGAACTACCCATGCTTTGCTTTGCTGATTGATGTGTGAATTCTTTTCAGAAGTGTGGATTGCATAGTTAGTTTTCTGGGTCAGATATCAGAGTTGATCTATAAAACCAATTCCATATCATACTTGCACGTGCCATAATGGAATAGATAGCCTCTCTATGAAAGACAACCGAAGTGCATTGTAGTTTGCTATTTTGATTTGTTTCCAGCATGGATAATCTAGTTTAATTCTATACTCGTGACATTAGAAATTACCTTTCTTATTGGTGTCTTGTAACTCTATTGATTATGAATCCCAGATTGATAATTAATGAGTGCATTATACTAAACATATAAGTAGCACAACACACCCTATATAAAGAGGGATCTCTCATGGAAAAGGCTAAGGTTTTCGTATGCATGAAGAGTTATGTTATATATTATACTTGAGATAGCCTTGATTTAGCTCTCTAAGTCAGATTGTGGATCTTCTTCATCGAAGGCATTGAAACAAAGGTGTGTGTGTTGGAGAAAAGAGACATTGAAAGTGATCTTGCAACATCAAGGCATGGGTTGTATTCTCCACTTTCCATTTTAATATAATGCAACAACACATTTCTTCCCTATAAAAGTGTCTTTGATTTTATTGTATAACTCCTTGATCTTATAAATAGAATTCATTGGAATATATATATATATCTTTGTTCTCTCTCTCTTTGTTGGTTTGTTATTCTTAAACAAGTTCACCATCCCACAAATGCAAAGACAGAGTGACAAGGACAACACTAGCGAGGATCAAACATCATTTAAAAGGTATGTCACTTGTCCCTCTCTAAACTAGTTTATATGACAATGAAGTCTAAGGTGAAGTTTGTATTCTGTCTTGTTTTTTTCTAGATTCCTGTGGAAGTTAGGGATATTAGTTTGTGTCTAAAATTACCTATTTGTCTGATAAAAATCGCTCCCACATGGGAAAAATAAGCTGAGAGCATAAATCAGTATGCAGGGTGTGAAATGCTCTCAGACAAAGCTAAGTATAGTAATGTCTAAAATTCCTAATGAAGTGAAAATAAGGGATAACATGGTAGGAGGAGTCGATGACCTTAAATACTCTGACCACGATGTCTTGGATGCCACAAAGCTCCTATATTTGGCAACACAGAGCTACCTAGAGAGCAGGGGAGAAGGCCCATCAGGCGTGCCACTATTGGAGCCTTCACAGTGGATCCTGGGCCTATACAACATAGGTATCATGAACCTCTTAGACATACCGCACTTTGGGTGCGAGAAATACATAAATGCATGTGTTAAAAAATTTCTATAAAGGGTTCATGGAGGCATCCTATGGATGGAAATTCTAGTACCAATCAATGTTGAACTCATCACAGAGATTACAGGGCTACCCAAAAATGGGGAGAAGCCAGAGCAATACCTAGAAGACAAGACTCGAGAAAAGACCATCTCCAATAAGATTAAAGTGAAGTATGGGGTAGAGAGGGAGAACACAGGAATTGAGATCAATGAAATCTATCATCCTGTAACTCGGTAAAACCATATTGCTCGGGTGCAAATTAATGCGCAAGTGCTTAAAAGAAGAAGTTCCCACAAGAGTAGTAGCAGATGTGGCACAGTGCACAAAGGGGAGCTCGATGAGCTGGGCCCTGTACTTACTCAACTCATTCCTAGAAGACTATAAGGATGCACAATAATGGGGCTCTAAGTTCCACTACTCGTGGTTACGTATCCTGATTACACTTATGGGGTGGCATGGACTGACATATATGATGTTCCTGATGAGGACAAGAAAATGTGGCACAACGTGCTACACATTGATGTGAAGCACAACAGATCCCAAGGTAAAGAAAGTCAACACTGACATGTTCACGTAGTAATTAATAGAGATTCATAACAATGTGGTAGATACATGGAGGATCTCACCAGAAACTGTTGACGAGTATGGACATATAGAAAATTTCCATACATCACATGACAACATGTGGCTATGGGAAAAGAAGGACCCAACCAAGGAGTGGTTGCAACTGAATTACTATGTGACAATGAAGGACATCCACATGGAGGTCCAAGAGTGGCCTGAGGAGTGGAAAGTACAAGATATTCCAAGAGAAATGCCAACAATACAAGCCCATACATAGGGTAGCACAGTCCTCGTGCAACAGATAGGAAGGAATGGTGCTAGCTAGCAAAATAAAACAACAATAGGTACAATGGGGGCAAGAAAATCCATTCGAAAGAATACTAGGACACAAAATAATTTATAGCGTGGTCCTATATAGGGCCCACAGGCTATAGAGAAGGCACTAGGAGGACCAATAGGACATGGGAGTGTAGAGGAAGTGCAAAAAGAGGCACAATATATAACCATGGATGAAGAAGTTGAACATGATACCAACGTGGATACACAAATGCCCAAAGCATATGAACAATTAGACGTCCAAAGAAAGAGAACAACATAGCAAGTAAGTGGCGCCAAAAATAAAGTAAAGGCCCATAAGAAACAAATGGAAATGTCACTAACATAAGATGACATAGAGATGATATCCATGAAAGTAGAACATAGATTGTCAGAAGTATGGGAAAATGAAGAAAACCATCGAGCTTCAATTTCAGAATAGGTTCAAGAGGTAAAAAATGTGCTAGAACAATTGAGGATTAAGGTGGAACAACAACAAAAGGAGAAACCGATGCCAATAAGAGAAGGAGGAACTGTCGGAGAAACAATAAAAATCACAATGCAGGGAAGTGATCACTTTATCATAACACCATATATGTTGTTCATTGATGAGGAAACGACACATAAGCCCATGAAGGATATCAAAATGTTAGACTTGGAGATTCCCAAGATACCAACAAAGGCATTGTAGAAGTTACAAGTTAGCGTTGCACATGAGATTCAGTCTAGAGCAAGGTCTGATGTGATGAATCTACAAATAATGCAGGAATAAAATATGGTACTGAAGGAAGTTCAGTCGGGAAGGGAAAAATAAAGAGATAACACAACAAAATGTGGACCAGATGGAGACCCAGATAGATGCATTCTTTCAATCTATCTCAGATGACACAATATCAAAGGAAGCATCCTCGAAGAAGAAGATAAAAAAATAGCACAAAATCTATAACAATATAAATAGTATATAGAGGAACTGGAGGAGAGCATAGTACCTATGACTCCCCCAACAGTTCGAGAGAAAAGATAACAAGATGCAACAACCTTTGTAGAAAAAATCATGCAGAACATACATAGGGTGGTAGAACTACTAGAGAAGAGCGACTAGCTATGGACCCAGCTATTAGAAGATGGGAGCCTACAAGAGTTGCAAGGAACGGAAGATAAATTACACGTAAAAATGGAAGATGTCAAGCAGTGACAATAGATAATGTCACTGCCAGAGAATATTAAGACAACCGCAGTAATGAAGAACCTTTAGGTAGAAGAAAAAGTAGTACAAACATAGAAAATTGCATGACAGGCTCAGTTGGAGCCTCTACAGGAAAAAGAAGAACAATTGGTCATGGAAATCGATGCAACAAGAGCATGCCTTGAATAGATAGGCTTGGAAGGGGGTGAGATATTAAGACTTCCAGTCATTGCACAAGTGGTCAAAGCCATGACAACAAAGAGAAGCCAGGCTCATGAGCAATGCCAATGGATAGTACATATGTACGAAGTACTGGCACAAGAAGTGGCAGACACGGGAGTTAGTTAGTGACTCAGGATGAGTCACACTGTTAGTGTTGGGGGCCTATTGGGTGCAGACCATCTTTGAGGGAAAGGCACGATGTGGGAGGCATATGTGCATGCAAAAGGACCAACATCTGTAAAACATACACACATGCATAAGAGGAAGGCATGCGAGTCATGCATGCAAGAAGACCTAGCCAGGATAGGGTTAGGGTTTTGGTAAGAGAATGTAATGGTTGGTAAGATGAAAATATGGATAAATAGGTACCTTGGAGGTCTAGGTAAGGGGTTCAGAGTTGGTTGAATGCTAGAATGTTCAAACATTGTTAGTAGTTGTTGTTTCTTAATGCCATTGTAAGTACGATCTAATTTTGTAATCTGTTGAGCTGAGGAGAGGGATGGGTGTAGATCTTGAGGGTTAGATCACAGGCTGATGAGCCGAGTGTGATCTATTCTACCTCTTTGTAATATCTCAACTTATTTTTAGGAAGATTTGTAAGAGGTGCTATAGTTTTGAAGAAGAGATAATAAAAGAGAAGAATAACCAAATCTTTGTGGACATAGTCCAAGAGGGGTGAACCACAGTACACCCTATTTCATGTGAATGAATTTTATGTATCTTATTTGATGTTGATGATTATATGTTAGATAAATGAATGAATGACTTAGTTAGATATGATATTTTACATGCATGAGTAAGAATAACAATAGAATAAATTTAGATGTATGAGCCATTAATTGGATGAAGACCACAGAGGGTGCATTCTCAGATCACCACTCATTCCTAGGCTGCAAGCACCTAAGTGTTGCAGCCACCCTAAAGAACTATCTTGGCTGAGAATGCACAATGCATCCTATGTGTTGTGTTGCCTTCTGGGTTACCAGGAGAGCCAATATTTTTAAGGAGGGATTTATTTGAAACCAAATCAGGACTTGAACTTGGGTCAGCCCAAGAATGATAGCCAGGACGAAGTAGAAACCCAACACAGAGTGACATTTGGGCCAATTAACATATGAAAATGAAATTTTGGATATTCTGCATGCAATCGATCTCTAGCGTCATTATCCATTGGGGAAACACTTCCAAATTAAAAATGATCATCATAGGCTCAATTATTTTCTGGAGCAAAGAATTTCCTTGGAGAAACAAATATGGGTGACGAACTATTTGTCTATGATTATGAGATCATATACAATAAGGGAAACTAAAATTTGGTTGTTGATTCTCTTTCAAGGAAATATGAAGAAGAAGGGTCCCTCTTTTCCCTCTCATTCATTGTCGCAGAATGGCTTCAAGCTTTTTTCCATGAATGGTTGCAATACCCCAAACTTTCTATCCTATTCCAACAATTACAACATGATCCTAAAAATTATCTAGGGTATTCTTGGCACAATGAAGAGATTCTCTATAAAGGTCACCTGTATTTAAGAAAACAATTGAACCTTAAACCCATGGTCCTCTTTGAGTTGCATGATTCACCCACAACTAGGCATTCCAGGTTTACCAAGACCTATGAATGAGTAAAACGTTCTTTTTTATGGGACAATATGAAACAAGACATCTGCACCTCTTTGGCTTAATGTGATACTTGTCAATGCAATAAGGGTGAAATAATCAAATATTCAAGAAATATCCAACTGCTCCCAATTCCACCTACTATTTGGATGGATATTTCCATGGATTTCATTGTTGGCTTGCATAAAGCAAGCAATAAGTGAGTCATCATGGTGGTAGTAGATAATATTTCCAAATATGCTCATTTTTGTGCTCTTCAACACTCATTTACTGCATCTGCAGTGGCTCATATTTTTATGGATAATATATTCAAACCCCATGGCATGCCTCATTCTAATGTCTCTATCTGAGATCCAACTTTCACCAACATATTTTGGAAATAATAATTCTGACTCCAGGGAACCCAATTGCATATTAGAAACACCTATCATCCCCAAACTAATGGAAAACCATAAGCTGTCAAAAAGTGTTTGGAAACATATTTGCAGTTTTTTGCATATAACCAAAAGAATCAATGAGATTAGTGGTTGCCCCAAGTTAAATGGTGGTACAACACATTTTACCATATTTCCACTCACAAGACTCCTTTTGAGGCAATCTACAGGCAAAATCCACTGTTGGTTCTCTCTTACATTCTTGGTGTCTTAAAGGTTCAGGAGGTGGAAAACAATCTTACAATTTGAGTAGCCATTCTCCATACCCTCAATGGAAATTTAGTCATGGCTCAGAACTACATGAAGAAACAATTAGATTAGGATCACTCTGAATGTCAATTCACCAAAGGGGAGTAAGTGTTTCTTCATGTGCAACCTTATACACTAACTTCACTCAAATATAAACATTGTGTTGATGGGCGAAATTGACCGCTCATCAACTAGAAGAGTGAATCCGGTCCGAGGTTGTCTAATTAACCCAAGCCGTTTGGATTAATTCATTTTGATGGGTTTAATGGCTCTGTTGGCCAATCTAAATTCCAAAGGGAAGCAAAAAATAACTAAAAGAAAGGCAATAAATTACTAAATAA
>CBVK0101678812.1:0-13226 GCA_900067695.1 Picea abies | reverse complement strand
GATATTTTACACTTGTTTACAAAGAATCCTAGTTAGCAATCACCATTTACTCAATATAAATTCCTTTCATTTATAACTAGTTGTAATCATATATCAGAAACAAACATAATCAATAAACCATCACCATAAAGAACACAAGGAACACAAGATATATGTATAAGTTTCCTTTTTATTACGAACTACAATCCTTGGGGTTTATCAACATGAAATGAATAGAGAAATAAATCTACAAGGGCACCAACTCGCAATGCAAGAATCATCCTGCAAATCTCAACACCAACTGAGAAGAGGAATTCAATTCTCAAGTACAACACCCAACTTGTAGACAAAACCAAATTTTTCAACAAGTACATGACCTATTTATTATACATATCGCGTATGTACGCGACCTGCCTATACTACAAAAAGCATATGTACACTCCCTAACCCACTGTCATCCTGCATACACCTTCATAAACTAGGGTTTCTGAAACTTCACAACTTCTTCCCTTCATACTCTTACTACCTTAGTCACATCCACTTCTGATCTGTCACTTCACTATGCCTTTCACTTCCCAATATGTACCATAACCAATCACAAGCATATCTATGCCATCCAAAAACCTATGGATGCTCCTCAACCATACACCATCACAGATTATAGATATTCGCAATCAGAACAGATCTGAACTACTCAACCAATCAGCTACCATATTTAGACATTAATAAAAACATACAAAGAATGCCTCACGAATTCACCATATCATGAGAAAATATAAGAATGAAGACAACATATAACCATATGATATCATCTGTAGCAGATCTGAACCATTAGACCATTATTCTTGAAACTTGCTTCAGACTTCAGGAACCTAGCACTAGCACTTGCTCAAGATTTTATGGATTTTCCCTCATGTACACACCCTATTATACTACCATAATGTGTGCATGCACACCCTATTATACTGTTATCCCACATATGTACACACCCTATTATACTGTTATCCTATGTACATCTCAGAAATTAGGGTTTTTCAGTATTTCTAAAACTATGAAACTTTCTCCGTCAATACCTCAGACTTACAGAACTTCTGATACGTCCATGAGAACTTGCAATGGATCTTTCACCAAGAATAGATCTTCAATATTCTCAATATATACACACTCATAAGAGAACCTTGATCTCTTATTTATGCTTCTCCAAGTAGTTTCCTCTAGGGTTTATCATCTAACCAACTTCAACCAACTTCCTTCTTTTGGGGCTAACCCACTTCTATCCACTTTGTCAACTTCTAACCCACTTTTCTACAAATAGTAAATTCTCCACTTCTAGATGCAACTAATTTATTTTTAATTGTTTTCTTGTTGCAACCACTTAACCCATGGCTAACCACTTTGACTTGTCAACATCTTCTAGGAGCTTCTAGAATAATTTAACTTCTTTGACCTTCTAGGGGCTTCTAAACAACACGTGAGGGTTCTCCAACTTCACAGGCCATAACTCACTAACTGTGAAGAGTTATGTGACCTTCCACATATCACCGAAAATGGCATGACAATCACTATCCATCTAGAATAGTCTCACTAACAAATTCACTGAAATTCACTACAATATTCTACAATAAATAATTGGGTTCCTTAACCACACATCTAGGATAAATCAACCAATTAACCATTTGGACTTCACAAAGAATCTTCCCGTGAGGGATTTCACCATAATTGGATCACTTTGGAGTTCATACATTTGGTACTTCCTATCAGACATGAAAAGACAACAAAGACCAACCTTTACATCATCCCTTCAATACACCAATCCATGACAATAAATCACTGTGAAACCTCATGAAACCTCATGACATTATCCATCAAACATCAATTACATGTATGACCATATGATACAACAATCAATACATCAATCATACATTGAAAATGATTGACATCAACTCTTTGAAATCAATGACAACATAATGCAACAATCTCCCCCTTTGGCATTGATTCCAATACCAACATTGATATCAACACCAATCATTGAAGGCAACATGTAGACATGGAAATGCTCTTCATCAATAGTCATCTCAATCACATCAATGTGACTATCTCTCCCCCTTCGACATCAATGGAAAAGGGTAGTTCTCTCCTTGTGGATGCTCCCCCTTCCTGCATGCCTTTGAGCTTCATCTGAATAATATCTCCCCTTTTGAACAAGGGATATCCTATAATGAAATGTTGAATACATATCTTGTTGGACATAGTGTCATTGATGTATTTTCATTGATGTCAACAATCGATGTCTTTGATGTGATGATAAATGAGATAAAATCTTAGGAGGGTTAGCAAATGAAGATCAAATCTCAGAAGAGATGATGCGATGAATCTCAAAATAATCGTTGGGGGATTAGTCAACGATCGGATCAGATCAAGAATGTTGATGCGCAATTTCCAGATCAACGACAGGGATGAATTGTGGAGAACAAAATAATAATTAAACGAATCACAAGTTATGGTTCCACAATCATCCTTGATCTTTGATATGATTCGAGTGTCTTCATGGCCATTGGATCACCTTTGAGTGGAAGGACAGGATAAGCAGAAACATCTGAGATATCGATTATCCAAATTCCCATCAATCGTCATATTATAATTAAGTGGAAGGACAAGATAAGCAGAAAGGATGAGTTCTCGATCAATCAAATTTTCGTCAACCATTGAATCAAATAAAGTGGAAGGATAAGATAAGTAAAGTTGGAAGTTCGTTGGATTTAAAAAAAGACAAAGCAACATCTCATAAAAATCGAGTCATTGATCAAAGATCTTGATCAAACAAACATCATTCACTTTGGGTCTAAAGATGTGAGAAGGTAAATCTCCAGAAAGTTTGAGATTTGAAATTCCCGAAGCCCGGAGAGCCGAAATAAATTCTTGATCGTCGGATCATCCGAAGTAAGCCTCAATTTTCCAATTCAAGATGACATGTGGCAGACCACACGAAAAAACCACGCCAGCATATCTATGTTTGCATACCACATCAACAAGGACATGTGATATACCATGTTGACAAACCACACAAGAAAGGGCGCGTGGCACAATCAGATAATGACAAGTGTCAAGTTGAAATCGACATTTCAGGTATGTGAAAATCAATAATCAGAGTGACATGTGATAGACACTCAACTCATACGACATCATCAAGTGATGTAAGCAAGTTACGCCACTTTGAGAGTTTTACTTCGAGAGTTTCACCACCATCAGATGCCCTAAGTCCCGAAGTCCCAAATGTCGGAGTCCTGAAGTGGACATGAGTCGTCCTATATGAATATCACTTTGGGTGTATTCTCAATCGTTGATCATATTATAGTGGAAGGATAGTGTAAGTAGAATATCCAAAGTCCTAGAGTAAATGGTGGCCATCCATCTCAATGCCTAATTAAGTTCCAGCCCTCATATTAAAGCAGTAAAATGATATATATATATATATATATATAAGGATCGAATCTGACCATTGATCTCGTTCCGCAAAGTAAACATGAACCATCTGATCTATTCGACGAAATCCGCTCCGAGATATTTGACATGTTGCATGTCCCGAAGTTCCAAAAGGTGAAGTCCCGAATTCCCGATAGTCGTCCATCATCGAGAGATTAAATCATGACCGTTGATTCTAATAAAGTGCTCAATCGCTCGTTTGGCCTAGCATCTAGTTATCTCCATTGGTCATATGGTATAAGAGTTTTAAAAAACAAAACATAATATGTTTCTAAAGTTGATAAGCCCATGGTTTTGTGTTATCAGTCACATGTAATGGTTTGAAGGAAGCGCCTCAGCAAAACTCTGTTTTCTACAATATTTGTAGAGATTAGGGATCGAGTTAATAATATGAAATTTATCCATATCTGTGATCAATTTATGAAAAGATTTCACGGTAAAATAAATAAACAATAATTATGATTAAGTTAATCGAAGAGGTGCGATGGTCCAAACAAAGGGACACAATGTTTCACACTCACTTCATTTTGAGGAATATATAAACAAGAAAGAGTGGCGAGAAAAACGTGTCTTTGCAGTCTGAATTAGAAGATATATTAAATCACAGAAGCAGAGAGAGATGCAGTAAATACTTGATACAAAAAAATTTCCAGATTCAGAAAATAAGGGTGGTTCCATGGTGCGAGGGCAAGTTGGTGCCTGCAGAGGGAGTTGGTTCTTCCTTGTCAGTTGTAGCTGACTAAATAGGGGGTCCTAGCCTCCTACCAGTTGGTGCTAGTGAAAAAGGGTGTGGGTGCATCCTGATCAGTTGGTGTTGATCGAAAAGGAAGAATATCTTCCTTCTATGTAACATGTAAAATAAATTTTGTAGTTAATAGAAAAATGTTTGTGGTTTTTCCCAATTGGGTTCCACGATAAAATATTGTGTCAAAATTATGTTTTCATAAATAAAATAAAATTGATAAAATTATTGTGTCATTGATTCACCCCCATCCTCTCAGTCATAGGATCTGATCCTTCAATTGGTATCAAAGTGGGTCTCTTCACAAAAAGGTTTAAATCACTTGAAGAGGAATATACATCAGAATGGATCAACAGTTGAAGATGTCATAAAACAATCCCCCTATTTAATGGTGAAGACTATGTCTTCTGGAGTGTTAGAATGAAAAGATATCTAATTTCCATTGGAATGGAAGTTTGGACATTAGTTGAAAAGGGATATGATGTTCCAAAAGCCACGCCCATAGAAGCAGAAGACATGAAAAAAATTTGGGAACATGAAAAAGCCTTAAACACACTACAAGTTGGACTGAGTAAGAAAATATTTGCGAAGGTACTAAACTATAATAATGCAAAACAAATCTCGGATAAATTGGAAACTATATATGCAAGAGATACCAAGGTTAAGAGGGCCAAACTCTAGACTCTCAAAGTACAATATGAAGGCCTAAAAATGAAAGATGAGGAAAATATCTCTGAGTACTTAGAAAGAGTTGATAATATTATTAATGCAATCAAAGGATTAGGAGTAGAAGTATCACACAATGAGCTAGTTGAAAAAATTATAAGAAAACTACTTATTCTATACAATCCTAAAGTGTCCGCTCTTGAAGATAGAAAAAATATAGATAAAATCACTATGGATGAATTGTATGGAATCCTCAAAGCCTATGAGTTAATATTAGGTCATGAGAATCTCTCACAAGGAGAGGCAATCTTCAAGGTACTAAAGAAAACAAAGAATTAGAAGCAAAAACTTCAATCCAGCCATGATGAAGAATCTGATGTGGAAGAAGAAAATTTGATTAAAAAACTTCAGAAAGGATCAGGGAAGTACAAAGGGAAGATGCCTTTCAAATGTTTTAATTATGGCAAGGTTGGCCATTTTTCAGCCAAGTGTCCCTATCCCAAGGAGGACCCTGAAGATGAAGAAAACAAAACTAAACAGTACAAGAAAAGTGAAAAACCCAACTACAAGAAAACATTTTACAAAGGGAAAAATAACTTTTACTCAAAAGAAGAAAACAACAGTTCATCAGAGTCTAGTGACAATGATGATAATGAAGTCCTTTTTCTAGGTATTGAAGATTCTAATGATATAGAAGACATTAAACATGAGAAAGAGTCAGAAGATGAAGCATAAGTTAATATGGAAGAAGAACTTCTCAGTGCCTTGGATGAATTAAGAAAATACAAAACCAGATATAGACAGTTGAAAATGTTTGTAGTTGAACAAAAGGAAAAACATGAACAGGAAGAAGAGGAGATGGAGAAACTCATGAGCAACCTGAAAAACCAAATCCTAGAAGCAAATAGGATCGAAGAAAGTCTAGAAAAGTCTCTTTAAGAAAAAAAAATAACCTCTGAAAGAATGGAGGCATAAATAGTTCACCTAAGAAAAGAACTTGATACAAAACTCATTCAGACAAGATATGAGAATATCTCTAAAATATTATATAAGATTATTACCACACAAAGGGATTCAACGAATAAAAATGGAATAGGTTATTCTCAAGAAAAAATACAAGTCAATTCAAAATCTTATGCAGATGCTCTCCTCAGTACATTCAAGAACAAAAATGAAGAGAAGACAAGTAATGACCAGAACTCCAGAGGACTACTTCTACCCATCAAGAAGGAAAAAAAGACAATACCAAAGAAGGTTTATCAAAACAGGTATCCTCGCATTTTCTTTGGTTATTTCTTTGCATGCTCTAATTTCGGACACAAAGCTATGAATTATAGAGCATATAGAAGAAAAAATATAAAGGTTAAGAACTATAACCTTAAAGATAAACAAGCAGTAAATCGAGTTAAAAGAAGAAACTATAAATCCTTTTCACCTCTACAAGAAGGGGGCCTAGAATGATTCAGATGTCATAACTATGGACATAAGGTCATTAATTTCATATTAATGAAAGTTTCAAAACAACCAAAGTTCATTAGAGAGAAAAAAGAAACTTTTGAGAGAAAAAACATCAAAAAGGGAATGTCTTATTGCCTTAAAAGCCCAAGATATAAAATACCTATGGTATGTTGATAGTGGGTGCTCAAAGCATATGAAAGGTAACAAGGACAAGTTTTTAGACTTAAAGAAACAAAAGGGTAAAGTTACATTTGGTGACAATGCTTCAGGTAACATACTTGGGAAATGAACTATGAGTTTGGGAAAAGACAAAGCCAAAAATGTGTTGCTTGTTGAAAAACTGAAACCTAGTATATTAAGTGTCAGCCAAACCTATGATCAGGGGCATTTTTGCATATTTGATTCCCAGAAATGTGAGATTAGGAGAGAATACACAGGAAAATTGGTTGGTATTGCTCCTAGAACTCCCGAAAATGTATATATACTAGATGAAAAATTGAATGAGGAATGCCATATAAATCTACTAGATGAAAGTTGGCTATGGCATAGAAGGTTGGGGCACATTAACTTTGACAATCTAGTAAAATTCAGCATTCTTGGTGCAGTAAGAAACTTGTCAAAGGCCATAAAGCCCTCAAATATTATGTGTAGACACTGTCAAATAGAGAAGAAAACTAGAATAAGGTTCAAAGCAAAAGAATACACAACCTCAAAAGATTTAGAGATTGTTCACACTAACCTATGTGGACCTACAAGGACCAAGAGTTTGCAAGGAGAGTCCTACTTTATGTTGTTCATTGATGATTTTAGTAGAATGGGTTGGATATTTTTTCTTAAATAAAATCAGAAGCACTTAACAAATTCAAAGCCTTTAAAACCCTTGTTGAAAATGAAAAGGAGACAAAAATCAAATGTCTTAGATCAGACAATGGTGGTGAGTTCACCTCAAAAGAGTTTGATCTCTTCTGTGAAACCCATGGAATAAAAAGACAATTCTCTACTGCCAGAACACCTCAACAAAACGAGATTACTGAGAGAAGGAATAGAACAGTTCTGGAGGATGCAAGGACTATGCTTAATGAAGCAAAATGTTCTGATGGATATTGGAGGGAAGATGTGAGCACAAAAATATACATATTCAATAGAGGTCAGCTCAGGATTAATAGTAATAAGACCCCTTATGAACTATGGTTTGGAAGAGCTCCATCGGTAAAATACTTCAAGGTCTTTGGAAGTACATGCTACATCAAAAGGCTTGATGAGAATCTCGAAAAATTTGATGCTAGATCTGATGAAGGTATATTTCTTGGATATTCCTCTACCAAAAATGCATACATATGCTACAATATTATATTACATAAGATTGTTGAGAGTGCAGATGTCAAGGTGGATGATCTTAAAACAATAAGGATAAAAAATAAAGAGACTATACTTGACAATGAAGATGAAGATGATGATGAGTCGGTTGGTACACAAGTAGAAGAAGTAGAAGAGGATAAAGAAGAAAGGGAAGAGGATGATATGGATACTAGTGAAGACAAAGAGGATATTCAAGAAGAAGAGACGAGATAAGAATCCCCAAGAAGAGATACAAAGACACCCTCTAGAATGACTCAAAAGAATCATCTTGAAGAACTGATTATTGGAAATAAGAGTGATGGAGTGCACACAAGAAGACCACTATTGTATCAAACAAAAATAACACTTTTGTCACATATTGATCCCAACTCAATCAAAGAGGCATGTAAATATGAGAATTGGGTCAATGCTATGAATGAAGAATTGGACCAGATTGAAAAACATCAAACCTGGGAACTAGTTCCAAGACCAAAAAAAAAAAATGTCATTGGAACTAAATGGGTGTATAAAAACAAAATGAATGAGAATGAGAAATTAATCAGGAACAAAGACAGATTGGTATGTAAAGGATATGCTCAAGTTGAAGGAATAGACTATGAAGAAACCTTTGAACATATGGCCATATTAGAGGCAATTAGGATGTTCCTAGCCTTCTCTAGCTACAAAAAATTTAAAGTATAACAAATGGATGTCAAGTCATCATTTCTCAATGGAAACTTATAAGAAGAAGTCTATATTGAGAAACCATAGGGGTTTCAATTAACTAACAAAGGATACTATGTATGTAAACTAAAGAAAGCACTCTATGGGCTAAAACAAGCACCTAGAGCTTGGTATGCAAGGCTAGATTCTTACTTACAAAAAAAAGGCCTCAAAAGGGGATCAACAAACAACAATATTTATTGTAAAATTGATGGTAATAACATGATGATTGTGGAAGTATATGTTGATGATATTATATTTGGTAGTGATGATGAAAAAATGAGTAAGGACTTTGCTAGGATGGTGCAACAAGAATTTGAAATGTCTTTTCTTGGCGAACTAAATTTATTTCTTGGATTAAAAATAATACAGTCCAAAAGAGGAGTCTTTATCCATCATTCTAAGTATGTTAAAGATATTCTTAAGAGATACTAGTTAGAGGATTGCAAACATGTTAGTACACCTATGACAGTTGGATGAAAACTAAGCAAGGAATATGAGTCCAAATCTGTAGATCCAAAACAATATAGATCAATGATTGGGAGTTTACTCTATGTAACAACTTCTAGACTTGATGTCAAGCAAGATATCGGTATGGTGGCGAGATTCCAAGAAACACCAAAGGAGAGCCATGTTCAAGCTGTAAAAAGAATATTTAGGTATTTGAAAGGAAATATAGATCTTGGTTTGTGGTACCCTAATAAGGATTCATCACTTTAAAATCCTATTTAGATGTTGATTGGGTAGGTAGTGTAGATGACAGAAAAAGTACAAGTGGAGGAGAATTCATTTTCGCAGAATCATTGGTAGCTTGGATAAGCAAGAAACAATCCTCAATTTCATTGTCTAGAATTGGAGCTGAGTATATTGCAGGAGCATAATGTTGCACACAAGTGGAATAGATGAAACAAACCTTACAAGACATCAAAATAATCTTTAAGGAACCCACTACTATCCACTGTGATAAGACAAGTGCAAAAAGTCTCTCCAAGAACCATGTTCAAAACTCAAAATCCAAAGACATTCCAATAAAATACCACTATCTAAGAGATTAGGATGAAAATAACAACATTAAATTGGAATATGTTCCAACACAAGAATAGGTGGCATATATTTTCACAAAACCCTTAAGAAAAGATGTATTTGAATATCTCAGGAAAAAATTGGGAGTAATCCCTCTTCCAACCTAAATCTCTCAAGAAAATAATGCATCAATTGGCACCTATTCAGGGGGAGACAACAATCAATGTCAGAAGGAGTCATTCCAGGAAGAGTTACCAATGGTCAAGACTCTGATCAAAAATATTTTGACAGACAGATCATAGGAGAAGAAATCCTTTGCCATTGATGTCAAAGAGGGAGAGTAACTTCAGAGGATAGAAGCATCATCACAGAGGGAGATTGTGTATGAAGTATTTGAGTTTCCATCAATGAAAAAGGGGGAGATTGTTGGACATAGTGTCATTGATGTCAACAATCGATGTATTTGATGAGATGATAAGTTGAGATAAAATATCAGGAGGGTTAGCAAATGAATATCAAATCTTAGAAGAGACGACGCGATGAATCTTAGAAGAATCATTGGGGGATTAGTCAACGATCAGACTAGATCAAGACCATTGATGCGCAATTGCCAGATCAACAACATGGATGAATTGTGGAGAACAAAAGAAGAATTAAATGACTCACAAGTTATGGTTATGCAATCATCCTTGATCGTTGATTTGCTTCGATTGTCTTCACGGTCGTTGGATCACTTTTGAGTGGAAGGACAGGATAAGAAGAAATATCTGAGATCTCGATTATCCAAATTACCATCAACCATCTGATTAAAATTAAGTGGAAGGACAGGATACGCAGAAAAGTTTATTTCTCGATTACCCGAATCTTCATCAACCGTCAGATCAAATAAAGTGGAAGGATAGGATAAGCAAAGTTGGAATCCCGTTGGATTTAAACCAAGACAAAGCAACATTGCATACAAATCAAGCCGTTGATCAAATATCTTGATCAAACAAAAATCATTCACTTCGGGTCTAAAGGTGTGAGGAGGTTATGCTCCAGAAAGTTTGAGATTTGAAATTCCCGAAGACTGGAGAATCAGAGAGGAGAAATAAATTCTCGATCGTTGGATCATATGAAGTAAGACTCAACCATCCGATTCAAGAGGACATGTGGTAGACCACGTCAGCATGCCATGCCAGCAAGGACATGTGGGAGATCTATGTCAGCGGACCACGTCAGCAAGGATATGTGATAGACCACGTTGATAGACCATGTAAGCAAGGACACATAGCACAATCAAATAATCACAAGTGTCAAGTTGAAATCAACATTTCAAGTACGTGCAAATAAAGAATCAGAGTGACACATGACATACACTTGTCTCATGCCATGCCATCAAGTGGCGTAAGAAGGTTACGTCACTCCTAGAGTTTTACTTCGAGAGTTTCACCACCAGCAGATGCCTTAAGTCCTGAAGTCCTGAATTCCGGAGTCCCGAAGTGGACATGATTCGTTCGATATAAAGATCACTTCATGTGTATTCTCAACCGTTGATCATATTACAATGGAAGGATAGTGTAAGTAGAGTATCCAAAGTCCAAGAGTAAATGGTGGGCATCCATATCAATGCCTGATTAAATTCCAACCGTCAGATAAAGCAGTAAAATGATATATATATATAAGGATCAAATTTGACCATTGATCTGGTTTCACGAAGTAAACATGAACCATCCAATCTATTTGACGAAATCTGCTCCAAGATATTTGACATGTTGCAAGTCCCGAAATCCTGATAGTCGTCCATTATTGGGAGATTAAATCGTGACCGTTGATTCTAATAGAGCACTCAAGAGATTATTTGGCCTAGCATCTGGTTACCGCCATTGGTCATATGGTATAAGAGATCTAAAAATAAAAACATAATATGTTGCTAAAGTTGATAAGCCCATGGTTTTGTGTTATCAGTCACATGTAATGGTTTGAAGGAAGTGCCTCAGTAGAACTCCATTTTTTTCAATATTTACAGAGATTAGAGATTAAGTTAATAAGATGAAATTGATCCATATCTGTGATCAATTTATGAAAATATTTCACAGTAAAATAAATAAACAATAATTATGATTAATTTAATCGAAGAGGTGTGATGGTCCAAACAAAGGGACACAGTGTTTCACACTCACTCCATTTTGAATAATATATAAACATCAAAGAGTGGTGAGAAGAAAGTGTCTTTGCAGTCCGAATTAAAATATATACTGAATCATAGAAGCAGAGAGAGATGCAGGAAAGACTTGATACAAAAGTTTTTCCAGATTCAAAAAATAAGGGTGATTGGGTGGTGCAAGGGCACGTTGGTGCCTACAGAGGGATTTGGTGCTTCCTTGTCAGTTGTAGTTGACTAAACAGGGGGTCGTAGCCTCCTGCCAGTTGGTGTTGGTGAACAAGGGGGTGGGTTCATCCTGATCAGTTGGTGTTGATAAAAAAGGAAGACTATATTCCTTCTATGTAACATGTAAAACAAATTTTGCAGTTAATAGAAAAATGTTTGTGGTTTTTCCCAATTGGGTTCCACAATAAAATATTGTGTCAAAATTATATTTTCATATATAAAAGAAAATTGATAAAATTATTGTGTCACTGATTCACCCCCCCCTCTCAGTGACAGGATCTGATCCTTTGTATCTCTCATTCTCCCCATGTGGCCATCTCTCCCCATAGAAACATTCCTCAATGATCTCTCTCCAAGAATCTAACTCTTTATCCTGCATCTGATGAATCTCTCCTCTTTGAATCATGGGAAGAATAATAACTCCCCTTGTGGGTATGTATCCCCCTATCTTCTCTTCAAGATGAACAATATGATGCTACTATAATCTACTTCTACTGCAAATGCTACTGCTAAAACCAAAACATAGATCAACTGCTCAAGAATGATCTTCTCTTCCTTTCCATGCATCATACTTGTGCCATACCATACTTCATGAATCAAAATGATATGTCAACAATGAATAGAGAAACATGAAAAAACCATCAACCATGTACATCCTATGTCATACCATGTGTCAACCATGCACATCCACACCATACAATAAGATCTCATCACTGAAGTATATATGCCAATAATATGTGCCAAAAAGTGTACCAAGCATATATCAGGATAATCAGCAAGTGTCTCTATCAATGTACCAATAACATCATCAACATTCCAACCATGTGCCTCAAACAAGTGTCATATCACATATGATATGCCTCTATCATAAAACAAGTTCCACAAACCATGTGTCAAGATATGTATGTCAACCATCAAGAATCAAATAATGTACCAACCAAGCACCATAGAAAGTGTCTTAACTATCCCATACATCATGTATCAAATTATATGCTAAGTAATACCAATTATGTATTTTAACCAAGTACTATCACCCACAATCATCTGCCATATACAAGTGCATCAATCATGCACCAAACATGTATTACTACCTACACCATAGAAAGTGCATCAATCATGCACCAAACATGTATTACTACCTGCACCATAGAAAGTGCATCAATCATGCACAAAAATTCAACAAGATGATCCACAATCAAGAAGTTTTCCCATACATGTATGCCATATCAACCATAAACCATGTGCCAATCATACTTCTAGAAAGTGCCTTAACCAATGTACGAAGTATGTACCAATCATGCATCAACTATAGATAAATATATGACACATAAATTATGTACAACATAATCACCTCATCAACTCATCAACTACATGTCCCAATATGTAGCTCATCCACATGCCAAATGCATGCACCAAGACATCCAACAAATATTCCTCTAACAA
>CBVK0101678810.1:0-11431 GCA_900067695.1 Picea abies | reverse complement strand
CAAGTTCAAGCAATTAAAAATGCAGAGAGAAATCAAAGTTTTAATCAATCAAGTCGCAAATGTACTCATTCATAAGAATACTCAAAGACTAAACATTAAACCATGAACCAATCAACTCAAAGATAAGTAAGGGATAGACAGTAGGGAAAATTCTTATCCTTCACTCATCATCCATGCACAAAAAAGAAGGGCATTTGAATCTACAAGTCTTTAAACACCGAAGTGACGACTGTCGATTTGGCTCCTGGCCAAATTCTTAGGCACAAACTGATGACTAAAGGGATAATGGACAAAAGATAAAACCACAATATTTTCATAACAATCATTAAAACCCACACATAGAAGTCATTGAAATCAAAATTTGGGTTCCCCAACGGAAATCAATTTAAAAAAACAACAAGCAAGGGGATTCATTAAAAGTTCCCTATGGTTGGATCCACTAAAAAAATTTATTAAAATTTTCTTTAAGATTCCTTAAAAATTCCCTATGGTTGGATCCACAAAGACCACATATAATGCAATGCATTAGAATCCCCCAAACAAAGCGTTTAATCTTCATAACCTCACACACCCACTAATAACATAAGAAATCTTTAGTAAGTGGTGCACAACAACTTGTTATGCCTTTAATCTTGGCACATAAGAAATATTGATTTACTAAGTGGTGCACTCTTATCTGATCACAGATTGGATAATGTTATATTATATAGCATCTGAACTATGCAAATGTTATATTATATAGTTGGAATACTTGAGAGATTTAAGGACAAATTGTTGGATAGTTGTGGATATGGTTGAACTAAATACATAACTGTGAAATACTTTATGGCCACCTAAAGTTATACAAAGGGGCCTAATTGTACTATAAACTAATGGATTACTACATTGAGTGGACAACTACCCAAAATTAACTCAATAACATGTGCATATTCTTTGAACATGGTTCAATCCACTAAGACCACATGTATATTCCTTATAACATTTCTTTAAGATTCATTAAAAGTTCCCTATGGTTGGATCCACTAAAAAAAAGTATTAGAACATTTCTTTAAGATTCCTTAAAACTTCCCTATGGTTGGATCCACAAAGACCACATATAATGCAATGCATTAGAATCCCCAAAACAAAGAGTTTAATCTTCGTAACCTCACACACCCACTAATAACATAAGAAATCTTTAGTAAGTGGTGCACAACAACTTGTTATGCCTTTAATCTTGGAACATAATAAATCTTTCTTTACTAAATGGTCCACTCTTATCTGATCACATATTGGATAATGTTATATTATATAGCATATGAACTTTGCAAATGTTGTATTATATAGTTGGAATACTTGAGAGATTTAAGGACAAATTGTTGCATAGTTGTGGATATGGTTGAACTAAATACATAACTGTGAAATACTTTATGGTCACCTAAAGTTATATAAAGGGACCTAATTGTACTATAAACTAAGGGATTTCTACATTGAGTGGATAACTACCCAAAATTAACTCAATAACATGTGCATATTCTTTGAACATGGTGCAATCCACTAAGACCACATATATATTTCTTATAACATTTCTTTAAGATTCATTAAAAGTTCCCTATGGTTGGATCCACGGTTCCCTATGGTTGGATCCACTAAAAAAATGTATTAGAACATTTCTTTAGGATTCCCTAAAGATTCCCTATGGTTGGAACCACAAAGACCACATATAATGCAATGCATTAGAATCCCCAAAACAAAGAGTTTAATCTTCATAACCTCACACACCCACTAATAACATAAGAAATATTTAGTAAGTGGTGCACACCAACTTGTTATGCCTTTAATCTTGGCACATAAGAAATCTTTCTTTACTAAGTAGTGCACTCTTATCTGATCATAGATTAGATAATGTTATATTATATAACATGGGAACTTTGCAAACGTTATATTATATAGTTTGATCACTTGAGAGATTTAAGGACAAATTGTTGGATAGTTTTGGATATGGTTGAACTAAATACATAACTATGAAATACTTTATGGTCACCTAAAGTTATATAAAGGGACCTAATTGTACTATAAACTAAGATATTTCTACATTGAGTGGATAACTACCCAAAATTAACTCAAGAGCATGTGAATGTTCTTTGAACATGGTTCAATCCACTAATACCAAATATATATTCCTTATAACATTTCTTTAAGATTCATTAAAAGACCACATATAATGGAATGCATTAGAATCCCCAAAACAAAGAGTTTAATCTTCATAACCTCACACACCCACTAATAACATCAACATTGGATGGGTATCAGGGTTGTTCGTATTCCTAATATAAATTTTGATGAGGTGGAGAAAACATAATATTTGTGAGGCTTAGTTGTAGTTAGAAATCTAGATAAAATATAGTCATATAAGGTGGAAATTCACTTTGATTGAGAGTAATCATGACAATAATTTCGAATGTAAGGGCATCACAACCTATTGTAAACATAGTAATGTTAGTTGTAATGGGATATATATTAAAAAGAAGATGATTTTGAGTTATTCTTAATTGTCACAAAATTTATGATGGTAATGAAGCCTATTTCTACAAATAGTAATGTGAGTTTTAATAACGTATATATTTTAAAGAAGATGCAATTGAGTGAGTCTTAATTGTCCCAAAATGAATGGTTCTAAAGGTTAATGTCTATAGATATCCACACTCCCTAGATGTGTGATGACTAATACTAGTTGTCTACTAGAGATATTAGATCGAAAGGTTTGAAGATTTCAAATTTGGATTATATCTAGAGTTAGTTCAATATAGTCAAAACTACAACATATTTCAACAAATTAAGGGATGGGAGATGCGATATGGAATTAAGGGTTTAAAGGGAGCCCGATGATTCTAAGTCAATTGAGGATCACATTTGGGATTCAACATGTCATTCCTTGCTTCCTCACATAGTTCCTACCATGTTTAAATTATAATAATTCAATTTTAAAGATGGATTAATGTTGAATTAATATTATTTCTTTAATAAGGATTATTTGAAGTTTGATTTACTTTATTTATTTGTATGCATGATTAGTTGTTAACATTTTAAAATTTACATTAGGAACATCACTTGTTATTATCGTCTACATGTGGGATATGTGTGTGCTAGCTATGCCTAAATATCCAACACACATACAATATTATGGTTCAATAAACACATTAGTTACTAATGTCTAGGTTATTAATGAATTAATTAATAAGTTGTCAATTTGAAGTTATATTATATGAATATAAATATCATCAATAATATAATAATTGGTTCCCATCTATAAATATTATATGAAGTTATAATAAATGAGTATAATAATTAGTTCCCATCTAAAACTCTTTTATTTCTATATTAGACTTTATTATCCAAAATGAACTATTCATTATAATTATTCCTTTAGTCAAAGGGTCACTACAATTGGAAAAGACCACCAAAGTAGGAGACTGGTTCTTTTCTGAGCATTTTACAATGATAAGAGTCTATGGTTTCTAAGAGAAGCCATATCAAAAGTGAATGTTGAATTTGGTAGAGAAGCCATATCATGAGACTGAAAAAAGTGAAATTCATTCAGTAACTAACTAAAAAGACAAGCATATTAAATTAAATATTGATTGGATGAATTTTAAGGAAAAACCAAATCTACACAAGTAGGTGCAAAGACTAAACATTCAACCATGAATCAATCAACTCAGTGATAAATAAGGGATAGACAATAGAGAAAATTCTTATCCTTCACTCATCATCCATGCACAGAAAAGAAAGGAATTTGAATCTATAGGTCTTTAAACACTGAAGTGACGACCATCGATTCGGCTCCTAGGCGAATGCTCAGACACAGACTGATGACTAAAGGGATAAGGGAAAAAAAGATAAAAAAAAATTATTTTCATAATAATCATTAAAACCCATACAGAGAAGTCATTGAAATCAAAAGTTTGGTTCACCAATGGATTTTCATTCAACTCAGAGGTTTATCATTCACAATGCACAGTCTATCAATAAAAATTCAGAGATGTACCCAAGTTCAGGCAATTAAAAACGTAGAATTAAATCAAAGTTTTAATCAATCAAGCCGTAGAGGTACTCGCTCATAAGAAGGCACAAAGACTAGAAATTCAAACATGAATCAATCAACTCAAAGATAAGTAAGGGTTCCATAGACAACATGGAAAATTATCATCCTTCACTCATCATCCATGCACATAAAAGTAGAGCATTTGAATCTATAGGTCCTTAAACACCCCACGGGCAAAGACAATTTTTTTTTGTTTTTGTTTTCAATAATTAAGGGGAAATAAGGAAACAACGACAAAAGTTTGACCACACCACAGGCAACGAATAGAAGCACAGAACCTAGGTAACAGACAACTACGACACCACACATAGGCATAAGGGAAGCCGAGCAAAACAAGCACAGAATAACCAGAGGTAACGAATAACCACCTGATGAAACAAGACATGCCTACAATCTAAGGGACCACTTCCCCTTCCTGACATAACGACGTTGATGAACAAGACTAGAACCCCAAGGCGCGTGAACCAACGCATGCACCCAAGTAAAAATACGACACTGAACCACACTCACATGGTAGGCACCGATTTCAACCAAGCTATCATTCACCACTAACCCATAGGGAGTGCCATGATCCCCTCATCAGGGACCATGCCATCCCTAGATGAGAGGTGCATCAATAACCCTGGCGCAAAACAAAAGGGATCAAGACTAAAGAAAACTCTGATGCTCTAGGAACTGAATACTGATTAGGAGACTATACCTACCCCACACAAAGGTTGATGAGACACAAGAGGATGAAGACAAGGGGTGACACCAACCCACATGAGATCGTCCCCGCCCCCACCAATCACCCAGTCTAACCCGTCTATGATTACATTCAATTTTAACAAGGGTTCCATTCTAACGAGGCACGTCAAGTTAGAATTAGACAATAATGCATCTACTAAATAAAAGTTAATACAATTAATTTTGTAAATATAAGTGGTCAATACTAAAACCATAATTATAAATGCCCTCTATCCTTAATTAAAAATCAATCTAGTGAGTATAAAATTTGCAATCCATTCCTTACTTATCAATCAAATTTTAATCTTTAACACAACCTAATCGTTCAAGTCTATGTTAATCCAAATTCTCCATCTAACTAGACATTAACTTAAAGTAGGATACTGGTTCTTTTTTGGGGAGTTTACAATGATAAGAGTCTATGGTTTCAAAGAGAAGCCATATCAAAAGTGAGTATTGAATTTGGTAGAGAAGCCATATCAAGAGACTGAAAAAAGTGAAATTCATTAAGTAACTGACTAAAAAGCCAAGCATATTAAATTAAATATTGATCAGATCAATTCCAAGGAAAAACCAAATCTACACAAGTAGGCACAAAGACTAAACATTCAACCATGAATCAATTAGCTCAGAGATAAATAAGGGATAAACAACAGAGCAAATTCTTATCCTTCACTCATCATCCATGCACAGAAAAGAAGGGAACTTGAATCTATAGGTCTTTAAACACCGAAGTGACGATCGTCGATTCGGCTCCTAGCCGAATGATCAGGCATAGAATCATGACTAAAGGGATAAGGGAGAAAATATAAAAACAAAATATTTTCATAATAATCAATAAAACCCATACAAAGAAGTCATTGAAATCAAAAGTTTTATTCTCCAAGGGATTGCCATTCAACTCAGAGGTTTATCATTCACAATGAACAATATATCAATAAAACTTCAGAGATGTAACCAAGTTCAAGCAATTAAAAATGCAGAGATAAATAGAAGTTTTAATCAATCAATATGTAGAGGTACACACTCATAAGAAGGCACAAAGAATAAGCATTCAGCCATGAATCAATCAAATCAAAGATAAGTAAGGGTTCCATAGACAACATGACAAATTCTTATCCTTCACTCATCATCCATGCACATAAAAGTAGAGCATTTTAATCTATAGGTCTTTAAGCAACCCATAGGCGAAGCCAATTTTTTTTTTTGTGTATGTTTAAGAATTAATGGAAAAGAAGGTAACGACGAAAAAAGTTTGACCACACCACAAACGATGAATAGAAGCATGAAACCCAGGAAATAGGAAACTACGACACCACACACAGGCACAAGGGAAACCGAGAAAAACAGGCATAGAATAACCTGAGGTAACGACTAACCACCCGACGAAACAAGACATACCTACAAGCTAAGGGACCAATTCCCCTTCCCGACATAATGATGTTGATGAACAAGACTTAAAACTCAAGGCACGCAGACCAACACATGCACCCAAGTAAACATATGACTCTCAACTACACTCACATTGTAGGCACCGACTCTGACCAATATATCATTCACCTCTAACCCATACGGCGTGCCATGATCCCCTCATCAAGGACCATGCTGTCCCTAGATGAGAGACGTGTCAATAAACTTGGCGCAAAACAAAAGGGATCAAGACTCAAGAAAAATCCGATGCTCTAGGAACCAAATACTGACTGGGAGACTATACCTACCCCACACAAAGTTTGATGAGACACAAGAGGATGAAGACAAAGGGTGATGCCACCCCACACAAAATTGTCCTCGCCCCCACCAATCACCCAGTCTAACCAGTCTATGATTACATTCAATTTTAACAAGGGTTCCATTCTAACAGGGCACGTCAAGTTACAATTAGACAATAATGTGTCTTCTAAATAAACGTTAATACAATTAATTTTGCCAATCTCAGTGGTCCATACTAAAACCATAATTATAAATTCCCTCTATCCTTAATTAAAATTCAATCCAACAAGTCTAAAATTTGCAATCCATTCCTTACTTACCAATCAAATTTTTATCTTTAACACAACCTAATCGGTCAAGTCTATGTTAATCCAAATTCTCCTTCCAACTAGACATTAACTTAAATAACAACATTTACAATCTTAAAGTAGAATGATTCCATTAAAACACTTATGAGCAATTAATCTCAGCATGTAGACTACTATATCGACCAATCTAACAATACTAGCTGTCATTAATATTGAGAAGGAAACTACCAACTATTAACATTGTTTTAGCAATCTAACAAGGAAACAACATCACAGTTACATGACAATTATTATAGAAAAAAAACGCAATTGACGTAACAATTAACATGACAATTAATTCAGCAATAACAAGGCAATTTACATAATTGTTATCATAACGAGTAATATAGCAATGACAATGTGATTAACATTTTAATTAACATAACCATTAGTAAAGCAATAACAAGGCAATTAATGTAATAGTAACAATCAATATAACAGTAACAAGGCAATTAATATAACCGTAACAACACAATTCATATATCATTAAGAAGGAATCTGTTGTCCATTAACTCACTGTAGAAAATTATCCTGGCAATTAATATGGCAATAATATAGCATTTAATATTGCAATTAACATGGAAATTAATAGTAAAATGCAGGAAACATTTAAGGCAAAATGGTGTCCAATCCAACAATCGCAGTCAACCATTTATAGGGGAAAAAACGTGGTCACACCAGCAACAAAATGCAGTCACAGTTAATGGTGAATCGTTGTGCCATACCTCAACAAGCATAGAATACCATTTAATGGAAATTCATGGGCATTTAATAGCAACTCAGACCATCGTTTGAAAGCAAAAACATGGGCATTTAAAATGGAAATATCAATCTCATTTGAAAGCAAAAATGCGGGCATTTAAAATGACAATCTCTATCTGATTTGAAAGCAAAAACATGGGCATTTTAAATGGCAATCTCGGGCAACTTTTAAAAGAAAAAACATTTTTCCATTTCCAGGATACCAATACAAAATGCAAACATGAATCAATTCATTTTTCCATTGCCCGAATACCAATACAAAATGCAACCCTGAATCAATTCGTTTTTCCATTGCCAGAATACCAATACAAAATGAAGACATGAATTAATTCATTTTTCCATTGCCAGAATACCAATACAAAATGCTGACATGAATCAATCCGTGTTTACATTTCCAGAATACCAATACAAAAATGCAGACGTGAATCAATTCATTTTTCCATTGCCAGAATACTAATACAAAATGCAGACATGAGTCAATTTGTTTTTCCATTGCTAGAATACCAATACAAAATGCAGACATGAGTTAATTCATTTTTCCATTGCCAGAATACCAATACAAAAATGCAGACAACAGTAAGAGAACTGAAAGGATCCAATTAGCCAAGGAAAACAATGGAGGTAGACGACTGATAGATTTGTCCTTTGCTCATCATCCTCGCACATAAAAGCAGGGCATTGAGATCCATAGGTCTATTAACATCGAAGCGACGACCATAGATCAGGCTCTTGGTCGACTGCTCAGGAGAGGACTGATGAGCTAGGGACGAAGGGAAAACAACCACAATGGTCACAATCAAGACACCACCGGACAATCAATACATACGGGGAAACGAAGGCCATGGGAGTCAATCAATCATCGAGCTAGGCTATGAAAATTTCAGTTTACAATCTAGACAATCAGTATACTTACCCAATTAAACAAACAGATCCCAAGCATAAATCCTACAACAATCTACCATACAAAATGAAGAAAGTGTACCATTTCTTGATAGCCCAGTCTGAGTTGAAGTCCCGCGCCCTCCTTGCAACTCCTTCTTTCTAACCGACGAGACTTCACCGGTACCTACCATCCAATGCTAGGGGTACTCTACTTCCCCCTTAACCCCCTGAGCCGCAAAGGGGCCAGACACGCTAGCTAGAGAATCAACTAGCTCCCAGCTCGCTTCGCAAGGCTGAGCTACGTCTCCTCACTGAGATGGGTATCCCAACTCCTAGAAGCTAATTCAGTCAAGTAGAGATTGCTGCAGTGTAACATTACGCAAAACATAAGCCCCCCTCCATCCTTCTCCTCCCTCCATCATAAAGAGTTTCAAACCCCTTTAGCTTCCCAAAATCCCATTTAAATTAATGTTTAAAAATTAATTTTGTCAAAACGATAGAGAAAATTTTTCCACTAGTATAATTTAGACCTGGGCTTTAAATTTCGTGGGTGACATTTTATTAAGGATCTTGTTTTAAAAATTCTTATCTTGTTATTAGTCCTAAGGCCATCTGGGTTCATTTATTTATCACTAATAACGCGACGTGCCCTTTAGGACACACTAGGTGCTCCAAGGGTGCCACTCGCCTCATTTGTTTCCCTTGGACGACGTGCCCTTCAGGATGAACCACATGCTCCAAGGGTGACACTCGCCTCAATTGTTTCCCTTGCATGATGTTCCCTTCAGGATGCAGCACATGCTCCAAGGGTGCCACTCACCTCTTGACTGACTTGGTAGACATAAAAAACCCCTGGAGTCAATACTCTACCAGATGAACTTGTGGGAGACTAAGGGCCTCTAAGGAATAATGCCTCCGCCTTATTGTGCATCTCTTAGAATCATTGTGAGTGACTATCACAGTATGCCCTCACGGCATCGTGGGTCCTCTTGAACTAGGTAACCGTTAACCTACAGTTCGAGCCATGGCGGGAGTGCAAGTAGGTTGTAGCAGGGCTACTGTCAACACCTCTCCCTCAACATCTCTAGTAGTTGTGTGTGATCCCTTTACTCCACATGTGATTTTGGTCGGCAAGCTATTGTCAGCCTACATCATCAACAAATCATGTCAGAATATATCCATATCATATCATCTAATAAGATGCACTAGTATTACATATAAAACAATTAAACCCCAATGGTACACTCCCTGACTCAATCCGTAGTCCAAGGAGTTCAATCAATGCCTCTGCATCCTTGAGTTCCAAGATCCTGCACACTCAGTAAACCTGAGTCAATAGCACCTGTCTATGTCAATGCAGTAAAACAACATGTCATCAACTAAAACAACATGTCATCAACCCATAACGCCTCATAATCAAAATCAATGTTTTAATAGGATAAAATATGGATCACTTGCGAGCAAGTGTCCTCAAAGAATAAGTTCGCTCAACATGCAAGAGTAGGATGTTACATACACCCCCTCTTGGTATAAACTTCGTCCCGAAGTTTCACAATATAAATGTTGAAATAAACTGTATCATAGTATCATAAGTCTATCTATCAAACAAAAATGGAAACTGCTGGTGCATATCATATGCATCCTCCGAGGTCACCAAGTGTGGACTATAGCTGTCCCATTGGACCTTGACCTGCTCTATCGTTCGATGTTGTAGCTGTCGAATGCGATGATCCAAGATGAGGATCAACTCAGCCATGATCACCCCCTCATATTATACCTGCAAGGAACTCATGTCAATAACATGTGTAGGATCACTAATATAATGTCTCAAAACAGATACATGAAAAACACTGTGCATACGTCTCAAAGAATCAGGCAAGGCTAGTTGATAGGCCACGGGCCCCTTGTTGATATTATGGTAGATGCGATAGGTATTTACCTCCATGTGTAAACCTAACAAGGATATAATACTCTGGGAAGAAAGAAGAAACCCTAATGAGTTGGCTAATAATCTTAGAAGACTTGTTGGCTGAAGAAGATAATTTATATTAGGTTATTGTCCTCCAAGATAAGAATTTGGCCAAAAGAAATAATAATATACTGAACAGGTAGATACCCAGAATAAGAAGTCAGCCCAGGCAGTTAGCCAGGAGTACTATAAATACAGGGCGCCAATCTCTAATTTGTCATAGTCTCAGAATTGCAGAGTAGCAACTAGTGCGCACTATAGTGCCCAGTCTTGTGCGCAGGTTTGAGGAGAGTTGTCGGTGCAGCTGCTGCAGCTAGAAGTTACATTTTGGCTTGGACTATCTCTTGGCTAGGGTTTGGAACATCTTATCAGCCTTTTTTTATGCACCATCCTTGGGGAAAGGTGCACTACCCTTTGTTTGGCTATCTAGCCTAGGGTTTGCTTCTGGAGTGATTCTCTGTCAAGGTTAAGGTGCTCGGAGGGTAGCTTCAGCCTATGGTTGGGTGAAAGGGTATTGTCAATGGTAAAATGAGAGCATATCTTTCAGATTCTAGCAGGTTTTGTGCCCACACCTCCTTCATTCAGTCTAAACGCTAGAAGGAAACATAACTGCTAGGGTATTGAGCTCGTTGAGAAACTGCTGCTAGGGTTACTAGCAGAAGTAGCTTCTAAGACACTGTTGCTAGGGTTACTAGTAGGAGCAGTTGCAGCAACCCTAATCCTCTCATTGAGGAACCTTAAGTGAAGAGATTGACCTAATCTTTGAACAGATCAGTGCACCCTAGCCTAGCGCATCTCCTGGTATTCTCAGGAAGCCAAGACGTCAAGTTTGAGTTTGTGGTCAAATATAGGGTTTGACCAAGTCAAAGTAGCCATGACTTATTCTATGAAGTCAGAGAACAAGTTAGATGGAGCCTCTAACTTCAGAGCATGGAAGACAAGGATTGACCT
>CBVK0101678808.1:0-17831 GCA_900067695.1 Picea abies | reverse complement strand
ATAATCTCCAATTTGGGCGTTAAGGTGTAGTTCCTTATTTGTCCTTCTCTTTTTGGATAGTTGATGTACTTCTTTATTCAGTAGAGGGTCTACCTTTCCTAGCTCATATTGTCTGATCAAGTTTTGTAGCTCTTGTACAATGCTTTCATCCTTTATCAAGTTAATGCAAGTGCATAAGAATTCCATAAGATTACTTAACTCTTTTCCTTCTCTGGGCAAAGCATACTGATCAAATCCTAGAGCTATTCCATACTCTCTTACTTCTGTTCGTGCTTTAGATGAAGAATATCGATCTCTCCCATATTGTTTTCTTGCTTCCTCAAATGTTTGTTTCTCTTTCTTTCGATCAAACTCTTGTGCCTTCTCTGCATCTTTTCTGACTCCTGATTGTTCTGTAGTCTTCCCTGGTGTTACTCTGTCTTCTCCTGTAGTAGCGCCTCCTCTAGTGATAACAGTGACTCTAGGATCCACTCTGCGAGGTTCTGCATATGTCAGTTGTACTCGTTGGTTTCCTCCTCGTCTCTCTTGAAGTTTATCTAACAACGCAGGGTAGTCTTTAATGACATGTTCAAATGAGTTGTAGTAACTGTAAGTGGTACAAGGGTTCTGACAATCCCTTACCAAGTGACTTGGTTGTGCGCAGTTATAACAAATGATATGAACTCAACCTCAGCCAATACCTCCTCCTCATCCTCTTCCTATGAATCCACCGCGAGGGTTGAAGTTTCCTCTTCCTGGGGATTTATACTGCTTAGTATTACCTTCCTGATGTACTTCGCCTTGAATCCTATATGTATCTCTTGAACTTTCATATAAGAGATGATATGCTCTATAGTCCTTCTCATCATGCCCCATAGATTTACATAATGTATAGTAAAGATTTTTAGGTGTCTGGACATATTTTTTCATGTAGTAGAATTCACCAGGGCGATGTCTATTTCTACATACCTCGCAACAAGGTAGAGTAACCTGCTTCAAAGGGATCAGAGCTTCAGAAGCCAAGTATTCATGAAATAGGGGACAATGCTCCTTATCATGACCTTCTGACTTGCATATGATACATTAGATGTATTCTCTCTTGTCTTTTCCTTTGTCTTTCTTCATATCTTTAACCTGTAGAGACAAGCTGGTTAACTGAATCAATATTTGACTCATACCTGAGCTTGAATCTCCCATAAGGGATGATTCTAGTTTCATGGAAATCTCTAATGCCTCAGCTTGCGAAGAAATCTTCTGCTACATTAGAGGGACTCTGATGTGTGGTAGTAGGGAAGTGATGAACCATATTGTTCTGCTCATTTGGGATTTGAAAACTCAAACGTCCTGTAAAGGTCTTAAACCTCTGATCAAACTCCCAAACGGGGTCAACTACTTTTTTCTTGATTTCCTTTAGCTCTGTAATGCACTGTGATTCTGACTTGGGTTTCTTGAACTCAGTAATCAACACAGTCTTAATCTCATTCAGTGGTTTCGGTTGTGCAATTCCTTGGACAAATTTCATGTACCAACTCAGTGCACAATCTCTTAGGGTGGTACTAAACTAAGCTCATTTAACAGCTTCGTCAGTGACATTCTTAATACTCCATACAACCTCACATAGAAACCAGTGTTGATCAGGATCTTCGGATCCGTCTCCCCTAAAGGTGGGTAACCTCATATCATCTTCCATGGATCTTCCTAGGTTTCCTAACTGAGTATGTGTTGAACTACTTGTAACAGTTCTATGATGACTCTGACTACTTTGATTAATCTGGTTACTTAATGCTGCTGAAACACCAAGAGTATTAATAGTACTTATTTCGATAGTCGACGCAGTTCCTAAGGTTTCTGATTCTTCTCGGCGAGGTTTTGTAGGCTTATCTTCTTCTAGCCCGATGAACCCTGAATGTTCCTCATTCAACAACTCTTCTTCTTCTCCACTGTAAAACCCTTCTTCTTGCAGAAGTGGTTCGTGATCCTGCTCAAACAAGTTCACCAAAGGAACTTCCCTGAAGATCCTCCCACTGCATGTATGTCCAACCTCTGTGTCACTGTCGCTATCTGAATTCTTGAAAAATATATTTTCAATCTGACCAACTACTATATTTTCAAGATGTTCTTCGCATGCAATAACATCTTGATCTTCAACTTCAGAAATTGTAAAAATTTTCCTCTCGGTCCCTTAAATAAATATCTCTCTACTTGGCTATATGACTCTAATTTTTCAATAGAAAACTCGGTGGTGTACCCTCCAATGGTGCTATCAAACAAGTGATCTACTACTCTTGACACAACGTTATCAAGTCTCTTGACCTTCCTGATCAATGCCGATGTCCAAATCACAGGTGATCGAGATCTGATCTCAAACTAGGTATTTGCTAATCTGGCTAGCCACTCGTATAGATCGTTGTGAATTCCTCCAAAGAAAATTTTGTGTATATCGATAAAGATATACCTTCCCAACCAATCTTTTGTGCTAAGATTAGGGTTCTTGTTCTGGGCTTCTGTGAAGTCCTTCTCATGTTCTTCTATCCACTTCTGAATCTCTGTCTTCGATGTAAACCACCTTGACATTCCCTCAAGAAGATGCCTATCCCAACAACGAAACCATTTGTTGGTACAAGGGAAGACCCAGGGTTAAGCTCTAATAACGCACCAACAAGCCCTAACTACCAGCCCTTTTGGCAACACCTGCAAAGCAGATGCAGTCTCACCCAAAGTAGCTATAGGGGGTTGCAGGACACAGGTGTCTACAACCAGAGGAAATGCAAAGTGGATCCAATATAACAACAACACAACATCTAGATATCATTTACCAGCTTAAACCTACTTTGCACAGTATATCTCAGATATAACAAAATAATGGAATAAAAGAGCAATCAGAAGACAAAGAACAAAACATCCACCACACAACAACAAGATATATGTGGTTCACCTTCTCCCTAGGGCTACATCCACATAACTATGTTTCTTGATATTATATAAAACATACAATTCTTATTATATAAAGCACTTCAAATGAAGTTGCAACATCAATGCTTGATGCTACACCAATTACTAGAGATGGTATGATTGGCACCGATGCCAGGAGAAAGAAGAACCTAACAAGGCATAATGGGGGAAGCACGAAAGAGGGTATTAGAGTGCAAATTAATCAAACTCCTAGTACAAACAGTCGGGTTACTAAACCCTAAAGTACAAGAGAAGCTGCAAGCACTAAGTCACATGGACCTCGTTGCCTCCAATATGCCACTGGAAGTATTATAGGAATTACAAATAGGGATCACATATGAAATACGGTATTGGGTAGATATTGTAGCGAATGAGCTGGAAAAAGAAGAAGTAGAGAAGGCAGACCTGCAGAGAAAGTACACCACTACACTATAAGAAAAGTACATAGTATAACAATGAGTGGAACTCACAAAAAAGGAGAAGAATGAAGCAGGAGGACAAGCATAGGACGGAAACCTAGAAAAGAGTGAAGATGAAGGCAAGGCTGAGAAATCCTTAAACGAAAAAGATGAGGCTGGAACAAAGGCTTCCAAATCCTTGAACGAGAAGGAAGAATTTGAACATATGGCACAAAAAGTTCATGTAGTTATCCAAAAACTATACAAGGTAGTCTCGAAAGTATCGATGGTAGTAGAGGCCATGGTTGAAGAACAAGTAGGGAAAATTAGCTAGGCTATCTAGGGCCTTAGCAAGAAGATCACAAAATTGGAGGTGGAAGCAACACGAGGGATGCCACCAGAAGAAAGAGCGCAAAGGGAAAGGATTGCACAGAAAAAAATGGTGAATATTGAAATATTAGAGAAAGAGTGTATAAATATATGTGAGGAAGGCACATGCATGTGGATAGAGATGAAGAATACCCCAGAGTTGCAAGCGCTAGACGGGAAAATAAGGGTTGCACACGAACAAGTGATTCAGGCCACTGAGCACGCAAATAATCTCCCACCAATCAAAAGAATGACAACACTGTTGGCTAAAGAGAAACTAGATATTGCAGTGGAACAACTAAAAGAAGAACAACATAGGATCACACAGGAGTTGCGAATGCGATAGGATGAGGAACTCGAGGTACTAAAGGAACTAGCTAGCACACAAACTAGCATGGCATTAACAACACAAGACATCGAGGCCAAATGAAATAGCTTGACAGCGTAGACAATGGAAGAAATTGTGAACAAGGAATCCTAAGTCACAACAACAGTACAAACAACAAAGGAGAGCCTCCAAAAATTCATTGAGGCATGGAAGAAAATGACACAAAAATACTAAGTGGCTCAAAATGGGCCACATGTGAGTCTTGGGGGCTTGTTGGGTAGGAAGGTTGGATGGAGAACAATGAGAAGAGACGAGACACAGAGAAAAGGAAAAATATCAAGAAGATAAATAAGATCAATAATATCAAGAAATAAGAGAGAGGAAAGAGAAGAATATGGGGGGCAGGAAGAAACAACTAGCGCAAAATCTGAGAAAACCAGTCGAGTATGAGCTGTATCCAACTCATAATGAATTTTCACCATTTGAGCATGAGTGGGAGCCAACTCATTATGAGATAGCAAGAAAAATGGAGAAAAAGGAACCAAAATATGTAAAATAAAAGGGGAAGTTCAATAGCAGAGTAGGAGGGGTAGATAAAACAAAAGTGGATGTAGTAGAGACGCTAGTAGAAGAGAAGTTACAAAAGAGGAAGAAGAGAGGAATTCCACATAGTTATGGTGATTGTAGGATGTTTTTTGTAAATAATCCATGAATGTAAGCAGAGGAATGTATATTGTACATCTATTGTAGCGCAGAGTGCAAGCAAATGCCATTAATATAATAAATAAGCACATATTTTTTGGATGTAGCCTAGGAGTGGGTGAACCATAGTAAATATATGTCAAATGATGTTGTTGAATGGTTATTGATGGTTGTATTGTGTTAGTTCATGTCTATATGGTGTTATTTCCCTCCTTTACTATGGATGAATGCTATCGTTACTATTATTGTTGATAGATTATTGCACAATAGTCTTGACTGTATGATTTAGTACCAATTTGCGTGAATATGGACTGATATGTATAAATAATTGAGTAACGAGGACAGATTAAATAGGATCTAGTGCATGAAAGAGTCCTGTAGGTATGATGGAGCGCACCTCCCTTATTTCCCTCACCATTGCAGAATCCTTGTTCCTACAAACCACATAAAGATACCTCGGGTGAGACTTTTCCTGCTTGTAGGTGATCCCGGAAGGGTCGATATTTGTAGGTTTTTTTTGGACAACTTACTTTGAACCTATTAGCATGTGCGCGCCAACAATATCAAAGATTTTTTTTGTGGCATGGCTTAGCTTGGAGGGTCAGGACATTACATAGAATGATCTATTTTCTATCCTGTAGAGATCTATTTGTAATGGGGTAAAAGACAACTTCTTTTGGGTTGTAGTCCACATAATTTGTGAGAAAGGGGTGATAGTTTCATCCCACTAGACTTATTTATTCCATTATTCTAGAACACATTCCATGAAATATGTGTATTCTATAAAATAGTGAGGTAGAATTAAGAAAACATAGGTCCATATGTAGATCCAATATGTGTAGCTAGTATATTTCATGTTTTTGGTACGATACCAGACTAAAACTAGAGGGAAGAGTGCTTTCCGCAATATGAAAATATTGGGTCTACAAAACCATGTGGTGATATTAGGTGGATAAATAGAATGAACCAAAGGTTGGTATTTATCTAGGAGGGATCAACTCCAAATAATTTCCCTTTCTAGGTATTCAGAATATTCGTAGTACTTCCCACTTCTATGGTTCAAGAACAGGTTCAATTTACTACACATAACATATTGTAGAGAATCCTAGTTGATCATGATCTTCACTTTGATCATTAGCAAAGGGATATATACAACTACGATTTCCGATTGAACAAAATAGGACTTTGTTCAAGACCAACAGAATACATTGCATTTGGGTGGAGCTAAAAGACACATGTCAAATCGATACTTTGACTGGAAAATGGATTTCTTGAAACATATGATATTCAAGATAATTCTTGAGTTTTTTGAATAGCTATAAATTATAATGAACAAAATAATGAATGTGATACAATATCTAAAATATTGTGACAAATTACCACTTTTTTTGTGATTCAGAACTAGACGATCTTATAATGGTAATTCTAACCAACATTGTGCAAATACAAGAAATATGGTATCAAATATCTCAATCCTCTATCTTTCTTTGTATGTAGAGAAGTTCCTTGAAAAAAAGGAAAGACATAATTCTTGGTTTCTCGTATGTTACAATTAGCGATCCAAACTCTTTGGATTGGATAGATTGAATAGATACTTCTATATATACTATTCTCATAGATTCCCATGAGAAGAAAGGGAAAGGAGAAATCCATTAATCATAGTATGTACGAATCCTCGACACCTTATTCATAACGTCCCAATGATTGATCCTAATTACTTACTATTTTTCTTTTGTAAATAAAAAGAGATTGTATTACCTTATGCCATCAAAAGCGACACTTGTCAAAATATTACATCAAGACTCGCCACATGTTTTGCCACAGCTGTGGAAACCAAAACAGGTGTCACTGTGCATAAACTAGAAAGCGACACATGTCTAAAAACCGTAATAGCTTGTCACCTGTTGTGCCATATGCATGGAAACCAGAACAAAAAACCGACATAGTTCATTGACCAGCTAGTGCACGAGAGTTTCATGGCACCAAAAAACAAAACAACTAAGACCAGAAAATTAACAGTAGAAAATATAAACATGAGGTGAACCCGGGCTTTCTTCCTGGCTGACCATGAAGGCATAAGGCTGGTAGCATGTCAGGAAACATCTCTTTGCAGGCTCACCTGATAAAGAATCAAACATAATACCCATGCACTTGGTGAGGAGGCTCTAGTTATGCATCTTCTCATCCAGGTCCTTCCTCATCTCAAAAATGAGGGCCAAGTGTTCCTTCATGAGCCTACATGATCTAGGTGAGGTGTGGTTTTCCAGGGTTTGTTGCATTGACGCTTTGGGTGAGTCGTTTCTTTCCTACCCATTCCATAATATGCCCCATTTGATCTCTGGGTTTGCCACGTTGGGATCGGCGGAATTATTGCAACAATTTGGAAGCAAAGGAGGAAGCTCCTCCTCTACCGGACAACCTGTCATGACTAGGTCCTCGGTACCTGATTGTGTCTTTTGTTCACCGCCAACATCCTACAAGTGATGAGGAATCTTCACCCAATGAGGAGGAATCTCCTCTTCCACTTTGCATCCTCCATAATTGGGCACTGGGATAGGCGAGTGATGATCTGTCTGGGCTTCCATGTCCCAATTCTAACAAGAATGGGGAGAATGGGATGGGCTGCTTCCTAAAAAGGGAGAGAGAGACACAGGTCCAGTGTGTCGGTGCCTTCCTACTTGGATGTAATAGGCCGGCCCGTGCTTGGGCTTGACTCTCTCACGAGGCATAATTAAACCAAGCTTGTGGGGAGAAGAATGCACAATGGAGAGACCGTAAATGCTTGGGAGGGATAGAATGAAAAAAACAGAGGCCTGGGATATCCAAATCTTGACAACCAAGGGAGAATGAGGGACTAAGGATGAAAAACAGAGATAAGGGAAGGAGTGTGGAAATCCTTGTGTGATGATTACAATGGAGGCCATGAATGTCAAAGTGTTGTGGGCAGGAGACATCATACCAATACCTATAAACCAGACCTTAAGTGCCATTAGAGTTGCTAGACTGTCTCGACGTTCTATGCTCTACTCAAATTGAATGCAAGGCATGTCAAATGAATTGAGGAGGGTGCTGGAGGTGAGGGGATTTAACTTCCCTTGCTGCTAGCATGCCATGTGGCATGAAATCACCAGGTGGCACCCCATCATGGGCCTAATTACTTACTATTAGAACAAAGGCCAAGATCCAATAGAATGGGATCAATCATAAGAACCTTGGGTCTATCAAAAGTGGATCAGTAACCCCCAAAAATGTAATGGATGATGCTTACAAATAATCATGTCAATCATTAATTAAATTTTTTTCTTCCCCCACTTTTTTTATTATTGAACAAAGGGTTTATTATATTGACTGAAATAAAATCTCCTCTAGCACTCCAAAAGTAAAATATGACACTTCATACACCTAAAAGTCCATAGAGTAAAAATAATCTATTTTGAGGTCCCCATATTACAATCATCATGCCTAGCATTGAATAGATATGGGATTGACCATATCAATTAGATTCGTAATTCAAATCAAATCAACCTTCATCTTTGTCACACTATTTTTCTATAGAGAAACAAATTGATAGAGTAAGACTGTTTCACATAAAATCTATTTCATGGATTGGATGAATCAATAAAATCTCCCAAAAACCATTGGTGCATGTGTAAATGAGGTGCTCTACCTTACTGAGCTATAACCCTTCCTTTCTAGTCTTGGCGATATACTACTATACTAACCTAATGGATCACTTTCTGTCAAGGTAGATATTTCATGATCTGATACTATGATCCAACACATTCCAATAAGTTTGATTTGTGTTAGGGACACATTGTCTATACATTAAATTCCATTTAGAATCATTTATAAGTCCATCTATACTATGAGAAGCTTAACTGAGTGGTTGTAGTATCTCTTTCATACAACCAGAGTGGTTCAAATCCAATAATATATAAACTTATTAGATACCATTGAAGAGTTGATGTCATCTGATAAGTTTTACTCCACTTGTTTGGATCGAGACCAAACATTGAATCCATTGTTAGATCATTATAGAAATTGTTTAATCAGAGACAAAGGGCCTAGTACGGATAGGCTTTAATCATGTTTTATCTCTTTTGACCTAGTACGGATAGGCTTTAATCATGTTTTATCTCTTTTTAGAGATACATCAGCCTAAATTTCTCATCTTTCTCCTTTGGCTTGAGCTAAGTCATCTTTATCTATTCGAAAAGTTTCTTAGGCTTCCCGAGGATTGATGCCAACATATCTCTATGTATTATTTACCAACACAGTGATTCTATCATTGTCTATCTTGGCAAAACCACCCATTAAAGCCATAGTTGTCCACTACCCATTGAGATGTATTTTCATGACTCCTATATCTATAGTTGCCACAAGTGAAGCATGATTGTGTAATATTTCAATTTGACAATTAGTAGATAGAATTATTTCTTTAAATTTTGAATCCCAAATGAATTTATTAGGAGATAGTACAATAAGATAAATGGTCATTTTCAAAATTAACTTTCCATTTTGGAGTTCATATCTTTCACAATAGGTTCATCAATGTTACCCACTAAATAAAAACATTGTTCGGTAAGACCATCTAATTCTTTGAAAAGGATAATTTGAAACCCTTTAATTGTTTCCATGAGACCAACATATTTTCCTAAGGAACTTGTGAATACCTCTATATAAAAAAGGGTTGTGATAGGACACCTTCAACTTCTCTTTATTTTCCTACGATTAAATGATCTTCCTCCAATAATTCATCTAGTCCAAGAATATATATAATGTCTTGAAGTTTCTTTTAAAGTTGTCATGTTTGCTTAACCCCTTGTGCGATTTCGTAATGTTCTTTACCTACAATCCAAGGTTGGAGGATAGTCGATGTTGAATCTAAGGGATCCACTACTAGATAGATACCTTTGGCAACTAATCCTCTTTATGGTATGGTAGTAGCATCTGAATGTCATAATTTCATAGCAGGAGCAGGGTCGGTCAAGTCGCCAACAAGAACATAAACTACTTGAATAGAGGCTATGGATCCCTTTTTTGTGGAAGTAATTCTCTCTTGCAAATAACTCATTTCCATGCCAAGAGTTGGTTGATAACCCACCATGAAAAACATTCTACCTAATAGGTTGGTTGTGCTTGGACAAAGTGGAAGATTTTATCAATAAATGATAGTACATCTTGCTCATTTACATATCAGAAATATTATGTCATGGTAATTAAACCAACTCTTCTATAAGTTCGTGGTGGTTCATTCATCTGACCATAGACAAAACCCACTTTTGATTCTAAGATGTTTTGTTCATTAATTGTTCCTAATTCTTTCATTTCCATGTAAATATCATTCCCTTCAATGATACATTCTCCTACTCCAAATACAAATAACCCTCCATGAACCTTAGCAATGATGTTGATCAACTCCATAATCCATACTTTTTTACCCACTCCATCTCCTCTACATAAATTGTTTTTTCCCCACGGTAGTAAGGAGCCAAAAGATCTACTACATAATACATTTGCCATTGAGTGATTCTTAACGTCTCTTGGCATAGCTTTCACAATCATCAACAATATATATTTCTAGTTGTTTATATGTTGAATGGGCATTGCATTTATTTAAGTGATGCATAACACTCTTCTTGCCATAGCTTTCACGACCACCAACACACATTAAAGTATAGATACACAAATAGACGCCAATACTCTTAATCTAAAGGGATTCAAAGGGTGGCCAAAAACAACCTCCACATAGTGCATTAACACATATGGTGGTAGCAGGGAACCAATCAACAATTAATTAAACATAATTCTGAGTTTATGACTATGCACAGGTTGTAACACCCCATACGACATTCAAACTCATTCCTTATGCCAATGCTCTAACCATGGAGAAATCGAGTTGTGGGTAGTCTACCAATGTACACAGGTTTGGGGAATTTGTTCACTAGAGGTAAATGTTCATGAGCACCTCAATTAAGAAAGGAATCAAGGTGCATGTGTGTTGTGTAGCGAATTAATGAAGTGCACAAACCTTATTTTAACTGAGTGATCAAACAAATTAGAATTAAGGTGCATGTGTGTTGTGTAGACAAACCTTATTTTAACTGAGTCATCAAACAAATTAGAATCAAGGTGCATGTGTGTTGTGTAGACAAACCTTATTTTAACTGAGTGATCAAACAAATTAGTGATTGGGATTGTCTAACAAGAGAGTGAGGGAATCGTTGTCGTTCTGGGACAATGTTTGTGGCCAAAATAACATATTTGAAAGCTATTTGAAATCAGAGAAGATTAAGTATATGTAAACTCAATCACACAGTAATGAATTTTTACAACAGAGATTTTACTTTGAAAATTTAAAGAGGAAAACCATCCTCAAATGACTTTGCTGAGCATTGTTTCTTAGCAATTATAGAATTACAAGGTCTTCTCGTTCTCTTGAACTTTATACATTACAATCTCAAAAATCTTCTCTGCAACCCTTTTCTTATCTGCCAAAGAACCCCTTCTCCAACTTTATGCAAAGGTTTCAGGTCTGAATTAGCTTGCTAGAAATAGCTGGAAGGCCAATCATAACTCTTTAGCTTCCTAACTCCAGCACTCGTCCTTCCAACCATCCCAACTCTTTAGCTTCCTTACTCCAGCACTCTTCCTTCTTTGCTTCTTGCTGGCAAGGTTTTGGTTCATGATTCTGATATTCATCTTTTTCTTCTTTTAGTTTTTTACTGTAATTATTTTGTGCTTTCCTTAGTTATGTAGTGCTTTGGAGGCAAATAGAAGCGTTGGAAAAGAGTGGGGCCTTCAAAATGCATTTCAATATGTCTAGGATCCATATAGCTGTACCCTTTGATTCCTGATATGGTGCAAGAAACACTGTGAGGCTCTGTGGTGCACTCGTTGCATCCTGACAAAGAATGTAGTAGCGTGATGCTGATATAAGACTGCATCTATAAGTTGAAAAAGGATGGAAGAAACAACCCCCAATACCGAGTGTTAGGTTGTAACCAGAGATGACATTGTAGAGAGATTGGTTCTAGTCCTGAAAATTGAGTGTCCACTGATTAGAGGATCTGTCCCTTGATCATGGTACGTGACAGGCGATCCTGGAAAGAAATTGAACCCAAGAAAAATGCTAGATGCTCGAACAAGTATTCTGTGTTTGTGGGGAGGGATATCTAGTGATATAGATAGCCATGTTGTAGCAACGTATAGATAGAAGTGAAAACATGAGAGAAGCTGACCTAAAGAGAGGCATATTGGAGAGTACATTGGCTACACATGCAATTTGTGATCGAATACAATGGTGATAATATGTTGGGGTATTTAGTGCAAAAAGTAATAGCCATACTGAGGTTTCTCCCATTGGAGCGGACAAAAAGGCAGTAGCCATACTTGCTGCCATGAGCTAGAGAGAAACTTGCATTTTTTTCACTAGAGTCTATGTCTCCAAGGGGCACGAGCCTGGGAGTTCCTTCATGTAATTTGAGAATAGTTGGAGGCACTGTGGCAAGATCTAAAACAAGGCTGTTGTGTGTTGAAGGTGTCATCAGATGTTAGCATGAAACAGAGTGTGGAGACTGTATAAGCGCCATCTAATGGATACTGGAAGAAAGATCCTTATCCCTAGTAAGAAACATCATGTGCCATATGTAGTGTACAACTATTCCAGGATGGCAGATAATAATCCAACTCTATGGCTAGGTAAGCTAATGTAGAATGGATATGGGACGGGCTGTAGCATCCACTTATGCCTGAGCAATGGGCTGGACAAATTTTGAAGGAATGGAAGGACCAAGAGAATGATGTCCAGGACAGTGGGATGTTGTTGTTGCTACAGAACTATGAGGACAAGAAGATACAATACGGCCTAGATAATTGTTGTGCTAAAAGGATAGAAGAGGTGGTACATCTTGTAGTTGATGAGAAGCAATTTTAGAATAACCCTTCATCTGTAAGTGCAGTAGACTTCTCTAGGAATTTGAGAATATCACTAGTGGGTGGAAGTTGACTGTGCAGGATATGGATTATGTTATGTCACTGGCCATAGAAGTGATGTGTTTCCTGGAATTTCTCTTTTGAGTAAAAGAGACCTAGTCTTGATCAATAGTTTAAGTGCATGTCTGTATTGGTATCAGACGTTGAGCCTTTTGATATCCTTGATCTGGTAAGAATGCTACAGATCTAGGTGCCCTAGCAGTTGAGAGCACCATGGGAATTAGGGCATGAGTGGTAGGGAGGGAGAGAGATGGAACCGACAACATGTCTATACGGGTAATAATGGAGGCTGTTACGTTCTTTGGTGAGGTTATGAGATTGGAAAACAATGGATTTGTTATGGTGAATAAACAATGGAGTAAGGAAAGATGTCGATATGATAAGTGGCCTTTATGGCAATTCCATCTGATTGAACGGTTCAGTCCTATGTGCGTACTCGTCTGATTGGTACAAAGGAAGAAGCATTAACGAGAATATCTGCGTAAAAGGTAGTCATCAATTGGCGCAGTAACCATTTAGGTGCGTCCTCGCCATGAAGTGTTATGGAATCTAGGAATGGCCTTGCTTTGTACTCCTTGGAAGTCAGCAGATTCATCAACTCGGCAAAGTTTGTCTGCCACAGAGTTCAGCAGACGACGCTCTTGTACCTTCCGATGCCCAGAATATGAATCTATCGTATATTGTGTGAGAACATTTAAAGTAATTGGCATATTGAGTAATAGGAAACGACGGTCACTATTTTTTCTGTTCTACTAATTTCGCTAAATGTTAGATCGAACAGCCTGACTTTTATTCCAAAATCAAGTTACATCGAATAATCTCCCTTGGATGGGATTGATTATGGAATAAAAGCATGAAGATAATCTTGTAAAGTTCTAATTTTCTTTTTAGTGCGTGTAACGTTTGATTTTTAGGCTTGTAAAATTGTTCAAGGATTAGGTTTTTCTTGGCAGGTGCAGCGGTCCCATGACGTTATGAAACGGTTATTTTGTTGGTAATTTTTATTGGAGACTACGGCAATAACCTTTAGTGTACATCCGTGCTCGGCTTGCCCTTGGTTTCTTTCTTGGCCCTTCCTCCTGCTCCCTTTCTTCAGCTTGATGTTGAACTTTGAATGCTAACTTTGAAATAACTTTGGACTGGGTTGGGATTGGGGTTGGAGTTTCATTGTTCTGATTCCCTTGTAGGCAGTGCTAAACTAGTAATCTAAGTGTCTATTAGCTTCATGGAGACAGCCATGCATATGCTTTTTGTTTCCATCTGTGGTACTTTCCCTATATTTAGCTTTTAGTTCTGGTCCATTATGAATATTTACTTTTAAGTACCTAATATCCATTTAAACTTAATAATTGGACTCATTTTTGTTCAAAGGGTGCTACTTATTTGGGTCCTTTATAGATTCTAGATATCTCTACATGTATCTAGTGAAATTTTGGAAGGGCCATTTTTACTAAGATAATTGCTTTATTGGGCCTTTTAGTCTGGTTGTTTGATGGTTCAATATAGGAGTCTTCCTTTTAATCTGCAAAGGAAGCATCAGTGGTTCTGTCTGGTACTTCCATTTGTAAGTTCATTGGATTTTGTAAGCAATTTCTAAGAGTTTCTAGTGCATTGGATTATGCTTGTGGATTATATGTACCTGGTTAGTAGAGTAGTGCGACAGCTTTATCTTATAAGAGAATTGCTATATCATATGCTCTTTGGTATTCATAAATAGTTTGGAGTTTAAAATCCTGGCAATTTGAAGTGGATGTCATTGGTTATACTATCTAAACCCAGCGTCTTCATACTATTGGTGGTTATTATAAGGAGTATTATTTGAATGAAATGGCATCTTTCATGTGGGATTGTTTTGTGGTTTGAGTGGTTTAGGATTCTGAATTATCCTCCCTCAATGGCAAGGAGTTGCAGTAGAGCGTGCCATCCATTATGAATTGTACTGGAGAGTTGTTTGACAAAGGAAGTAATACAACCATATTGTGGTTAAGAGTTTCTTATGATTCTTAAGTGTTGATCTACATGTAGCTCCTTCACACTGCCTACCCACCGCGGCACCGCTATTGTTGAATTCTGTAACTCCAGCCCCTAGTACGGGTGGGAGGTAAATAAGGTGGTATCACACAGAGGCTTTGCCACTTTGCCTTTGCATTCATTCCCTTGTATTGCAGTCAATTGATTCAGAACAAGACGTTACACTTGGAGAGATCGGGAGTTTTAAATATCTATATTGTCAAATTTTAAATTTCAAATGTACATATATCTAGATTAAACATTTAACATTTCCATGGGGAAATAACATACATAGCGCTATATGGATTTATTTTTCAATATTCAAGTGTTAAAAATTTTTGAATTATTTTACAGTTGTTTCTTATAAACTCTTCAAGCAATCTTAAAAAAGAGTCGATGAGAAGATGACTCTTCTTTGGGATATATATCTGATTATATAAGAACCATTCATGACTCTTTAGAAGGGGCACTAAGGAGACCAAAAAATTGGGTTGCATATTCAATTATAAGTGATATAAACCATGTGCACGGCCTCTTGATGATGATATTGAGCCTCTACTCTGCAACATAAACTGTATACAAATGACATACTAATATATTACTCAAAAAAAAACCAACAATAATCAATCAATCACTAAGGGTCATAACTCTTCACCACTAAGGGTCATAACTCTTTACCCTTGTGACCAAGCAATGAATAATCAGAAAATTATCTTGCAATTAATTAGGAGGCAGTATTGTTTTACAGGTAGCATAGACCATTACTTTACTGTGTGGTATGCTCATGTTTCAATGCTGAATTATAGTTCGAAGTGGTATTTCTGTTTCAGTTGCATAGTGCTCCTGGGTGGACTCGCTATGCTCATGTGTCGGTGTTGAAATATGATTCGAAGTGGTATTCCTGTTTCAGTTGCATGATGCTCCTGGGTGGAGTCGCTTCAACCTGCTCGCGAAGATAAAGGACAAGGTTTTTCTCCTTTTGCTTAGAGGCACTGCAACTAATCTCAGTGTGAAATATTTCGTGCTCAGGGCTCCCTTCATCCCTCAACGAAACTAAACTTTGTCATACGAAATAAAGAGCATTGGAATATCTAAGCAATTAATTGATTAAGGAGATTCACATGCTACTTTAACTTTGTCTCCTGGTCCATTGTGATGTATCCAAGCCGTGGATATAGCTGAGGTTATCGCTAGGGAAGAAGCACTCCTCTTGGGCCCTCTACCTCCCATATCTCCAACTTAGAGCCCAATAGTCCGAGAGTAATGCCAGAAGCCAGAGTTGCACCATGGAAATGCAGGGAACAAGTCCCTCATAACATTCAGGAGGATATAGATAAAGTGGAAGAAGACATACGTGTGGACCGACGTAACATTCATGAGTGTTGACATGAACGCTGACATTGAGGACTAGATTCCGGATCAGGGACGCTCCACATATAGAGATACCAAGTAGTGGAGGATTGTCTACTTGTATTGGCATATTAAAACCTTTGGTATATTAAAACTTTTGTATTGGTATATTAAAATCTTTGTGGTCAAAATAACAACTTCCTTATCTCATAGTATTGGCATATTAAAACCTTTGGTATATTAAAACTTTTGTATTGGTATATTAAAATCTTTGTGGTCAAAATAACAACTTCCTTATCTCATAGATATCAAGTAGAGGAGGAATGTTTATTTTTTTTAGTAGAAAATTTCACAAATTATATTAAGCAAATATATTTTTTGCATCCGCAAAGTATAAATAGTGAAAATAGGGCGATAAGGTGCCGTGTGCTAAGTCAGTCCCATCAACTAAGCCTGAAATATCCAAAAACAATTGTCTCCCTTAAAACTAATACCTTCAGTGCTAAATCACTCAAATCCTGTTCCGAAGGAACAATCAAACATGAAACATAAACAATGAGTAAGAGAGCCAAGAAAAACAAATTTAGTAGATTTTGATAATCTTGCGATGACTCTCGCCTCCTTCCTTCCCTAAATGAAAAGAGATGAAACCCTCTGGTTCGGCTAATGTTTTTTTTGATAATGCATCAACTTCTTTGTTAAATTCTCGGTAAATGTGGAAGGCTTGAAAGCTTTTGAAAGAGTTCCTTAGTAATCGAGTTCTATTTTTCCATCCTTCAAGAGAGGTTACTCGAAGTTTTCTTTTTTCATTCAGCCAGTTAATAATAACCCTTGAATCACCCAGGATTTGAATCTCAGGGAGCGCAAGTAGTTTTGTTAAGTATAAGGTAGCCCAAGCACCAAGTAATTCTGCCTTTGTGTTTGTTCCTGGACCACAATTCATGTACCACTTATGAATTAGCGAGGACGAAAGTCTAATTGTGCCTCCAACGCCACAACACTGCCCATCTGCCTTTGCTGCTCCATCAAAACAAGCAACTGGAAAATCAACTATCCGATTTATAGAACAAGAACGCAGCGAAGATTTTAAAATAGGTTCCTCAGATTTGTGGATAGCACCAATTGAGCGAATCACAACTGACTGAATTGATGCCTTTTTCTCTTCAAACAACGCTTCATTTCTTTCTATCTAGATATTCTAGCAGATTAAAGGAACTAAATTTGGATAAACAAACCTGAATTCTGTCCATTTAATAAGGCTATCCTCCAGATTGCTTCCTCTCCAGTTCTGCGATGTGAATTTTAATGATTTAATTGTGTTTCACACCTGTTTCGTGAAGGAACAATGAACGAAAATGTGGTCAGTTGTTTCACAATCGTAATTGCAGAGATAACATCAGCTGGGTCCTTCCCACCCTCTTCTCTGGAGATTTGACCAAGTCAATATTTTATCATTTGCTGCCAGCCACAAGAAAATCTTGACTTTCAGCTGCAAATCCCAGTTCCAAAAATTCTTGCGCCATCCAGTTGCAATCGGGAAGTTTTGGGTGTCACAAATGGCTAGATAAATATTTTTTGAATTGAGTATCCTGGATCGATCCCCCCCTATCCAAAGTAATTCATCAACAAAATCATTTAAAGAGATCCCCAACGAATGAAGTGCTCGCCTGTAGTGCTCCCACTTAGTTGCCAAGTCCCCCGAAATTCCTAGTTCAACGCTATCCAACCAATGGTCCTGAGACTGAACA
>CBVK0101678805.1:0-22553 GCA_900067695.1 Picea abies | reverse complement strand
AAGTTTGCAATCACTTCTAACTATGTTTATGAAGTAGAGCTTGATATCGTGCCACTGGACATATGTGGGATAGTCTTGGGAAGCCCATACCCTTATGATAGAAAAGCCATATTCTATAGAGAGGATAATAAATATTGCTTCAAGAAAGATGGGAAAGAGTACATTGTTCATGCTCATCTCATGAAAACTGATAGATCTTTTGCAGCTACAGGGCAGTTAAAAAGAATGGTAAATGAAAGAAAAAGTTCAACACTTATGTTTGTAACAAAACATGAAGTTAGTGATGCTAAACATGAGATGATTCCATATGTTTCAAACAATCATGAAGTGTCACTGGAGGTACATCATAAGGTTCAACTCCATAACTTGATTATTGTTCATGTTCAAAAGGGGAAGCATGTTTTGTCATTTTTATTCACATACTCGGTATTGTTGATTAGTTTGTTGTTGTTTAGTGGTGTATGGCTACAAAGTACGACAAAGAATGTAGATGATTGTGCGATAAATAAAATGATTACTTTGATAAACAATGTTATCTCAATTTTCATGTTTGTTGTGATTAGTCAGGTGATCATTATCCCAGCAGAGAGGATGGATGATACAGAGCAAAGTGGGGAGGCAATACCCTCACTTCTTACCTAAGTAAAAGTAGACTTTTGGTGGTCCAAAAGCTTCCAAAGTGGGGAGGAATGATCTAGGAGGCTCCCAAGGCTCAAAAAATGCTCAAAAATCAAAGTTCTCAGAATTGGATGAAACTAATTCCATTGCGACTGGCTCGTCATGTTGATTCCAACAGTATATTTACTTTCTCAAATGAACATTGTATGCGAGAGTTATCATACTCTGGCTATTTTCTCAAACAGCTAAAAAGTCAAAGGACTAACAAAAAGTCAATGCTGACGACAACATGACATCACCAATGACACCTCATGATGCAGACTTGGATCAATGGCAGTGTGACATGTGGCAGCAGTTGACTAGGCAGATGTGGATGGTAGATCCACTCAGATGTTGACATGTGGCACTTTGCTAGCAAATGAAGAAGTGCCACGTGGCCCAGACATGGGTTGCCACATGGCACCCAGTCAGGGTCAAATGGAAAGTGTTAAAAATGTTTGGGGGTCCATGGGTTTTGAACCCAAGATCACCCACCAATCCACGTGCCTTAAGGAGAGCACTAACACCAACGTGCCCCACATGTCTCTTCTTAAATAATATGCATTTAATTTTATTTAAATTGTACTATATTACTATGTGGGCGGAACGGGGGTGGGGCTAAGCCCCAACCCATGGTTTTATGATGTTATGTGACCTTGTTTGGGGGCATGCACCCGTCCTTTGGGGCCTTAACCTTATCCTAAAGTTAAAAGTGGGTTTTTAATCCTGTTTATGTAATTTTTAATTGATTCTGTCTGATATTTAGCCCAGAAAATGGATGTTTTGAGGATTTTGGGCCATTTGAAGGGGGATTTGATCCCAAAAAGAGGAAAAATATTGAGGGAAATTGGGATTCCTCATCTGAGCCTCAAAATCTATATAAAACAAGATTTTTGAAGCTTGTAGGATACTTTTTGATGCAGGGTTTTGAAGGGGCAGTTTGTAAATTTTGGTCTTTTCTCATGATTTGAGAGGCAATTTTGCCATGTTTTTTAGAAGAGTTTGATGGTGCATGCATGGATTTGAGCAAGGAGGTCTTTCACAAAAGACATGAAGCATGTAATGTAACAACAAAGAGCATTTTAAAGAGAAATAAAGAGGTCCTCCACTTGGAAGCAGGCCCGAAGACATAGCCAACGATTGGTGAACTCCGTTATCAACCTCTTGTCTCTATTTCTCTTTCTATTTTTCTGTTCTATTCTCTTCATTTGTAGCATGGATATTAATGGTTGATCTCTTTATTCATTAATAAGAATCAAGTAAAATTCACATTTGATATTCCGCAAACAATATAAAATTTTTATGTATTTTTCATTCTTAACGATCCGATACAAAAAGTATATTAAACTAACTTGCAATCTATCAGTAATACCTTCATTTTTGGATCAGTTGGAAATCATCCCCATATACTTTGAAGCCATCCATATAGACTTCTACACAATCATGGGTTAAATCGAAAAAAATTGCCAGGACAACCCTCTGAAAGGTGGCAGGGGCATTACACAAACCAAAGGGAAGAACCCTATAAGCATAAGTACCCCATGGGAAAGTAAATGCGGTTTTATCTTGATCTTCAGGGGCAATTTGGATCTAGTTGTACCCACTAAACCCATTGTTGGACCTTGACCAAGTTTTGAAGAACCTTGGTCATGTTTGACCATTTTTGGGACTTCGAAAGGTTGGTCGAAGGCGAAGCACAAAGCGAAGCGGAGATCGCGGGATCTCTCCCCCTCTTCAGGGATTTTTGGGTTTAGGTTTTATGTAATAGGTATGGGATATCATCCCATGGGTTTACCCATTTTTAGGCCCATTTTGTAATGTATAAATATATATCTATGCGATGTAAGTAAAGAGGCTATGTGATAATGTGCTAAGTCAATTGTAAGCTAAGTGTTGTAGAGAGATAAGTGTGAATAGTTGTGGATGCTTCATGCATACTGTGTTGAGAACTTGCAGCGATAAGTGCAAGTGGTTGTAAGAAGGATTTGTTCTTGAACATAGCTTGGGGAAGGATGATTTGGCGAGGTGTGCACAGAGCTCCTGTCCTATGCAAAGTGGGTTTTGTGGCTCTGTGCATGTAAGAAGATTGACATAAGACAATAAAGAAGAAGAAGATTTGGTGGATGTAGCCCCACACTGGGGTGAACCATGTATATCATGTGTTGTGGTTTCTTTGTGTGTTATGGTTTTTATGTTATTGATGTGATTTAGGCCTAGTGCAATAATATTTGTTAGATGCACTTGATAATAGTAGCTTAGTGCTTAGTGATGTGAATGAATGTCAGATCTAATCTATTTCTAAGTGCCAAGTGCTTGAATGTGTTAGATCTTGTTGAATACTACATTGCTCTGTGATTAGGGTTTTGACCTGCGATGTGAATGAGGGTTAAATACTAATGAATGTTAACTGCTAAGTGCTCTTCTAAGTATTGCAATCACAGAGCTGTGTCCCAACTAGGTTGTAGACATTTGATTCCTGCAACCACCCCTGCCTCTACCTCGGGTGAGACTTCATCTGCCCACAGTATAGGAAAGGTTGGGGATCGTTTAAAAGAAAGAGAAGATTGACCCTTTGTTATAGTTGTAGAATATCGAGACATCTTGCTAAGGAATGCCCTGGTAGAGGTCCTAGTTGTATTTTTTGTAAATCCATGGACCATGAAGTTTTAGATTGCCCTAGAATGATTGCTAAATTTGAAAAGATGAACATGAGACAAGAAAACCCCGAGGAAGGTCAAGAGACTAAGAATATGCTCAAGAACCAGAAAGAATCAGAGATTATATTATTGAATATGAAAGAAACATTGAATGATCATAGAGACATCAGTTTATCAAAGATATTAAAAGAGAAATAATGCATAGAAACAAGAATAGGAGACTTCGACATAGACTGTGTATTGGATGCAGAAACATAGGTGAATATCATGACAGAAAGAACTTGGGAAATTTTATGAAAGCCTGTTATGGTTCCTTCATTGGGAGGAGTAGGATTATTTAAAGGAAATTGATAACACTATGTGGAAGACTTACCCAGATACCTATGAGTACTCATGGAAATTTGACAGAGGAAGAATTTGAGGTCATTAAGTTTGTTGAGAACAATGCCCCATTTTCTATTTTTCTAGGAAAAAACTGGATTGAGAAAGATCAGATATAAAGGAAACAAGAAGAGGAGGACCTAGAACAAAAAAAGAAAGAACTAAGAAATTTCATGTCTAAGAGAATAGCGCACTTAATAGAAGAACAGGAGGACAAGTCGAAGAAACTAAGGGCCAGAGACCGGGTTGTTGAAGTTAAAAGAAGACAGGAAGACTTAAAACACTTGTCCATACAGGAGAGTAGAGCACCTACTCCAGAATGAGAAGAAGTATTACCCTTGAACCTTGTGAAAGATCCTTAGCAGTGTGAAGTTACTATTCTAAGAGAGGATACGAACAATAATGGAACGAGGAACCCAGTAACTCAGATTATAGGAAAGAAAGCTAGAAATATCAGTAAGACGAAAGAAAAGTTAGAAAAAATGTAGGAAGTTCTAGAGAGAACTTCGCAGAAGGAAGGATTACAGAATTTTAACTTCGCTGGAATAGCAGAGCAACATAGATTGGCACTTCTCCACGATGGATCAATATGATAGTTGGAGGCGTCCCGACCATTAGAACGACGCTCCAGAATGGCTAGAAACACAGTTATTGTTGGATTCATCGCCATTGGACCGTTGATACCACACCATAACGGATGGAATCGCATTGACTAAGGCATTCCTACCCGTTGGAGGAGTCTGTCTTGATGTTATCTATTTAACCCGTTGGATGTCTCACTGAGAACACTTTCACCAATTGTGATTATCCGAGCCCACAGAGAACTAGTTTCTTTTGCGCAGTGCTTATTGAGAGCTCACCACCCATTCCGTTACATTGAGTGTTTGTTCACTGACTCGATATACTAGATCTCGAGCGTGCATGTCGGATGACATTAGCACAATAGAAAATTTCATCAAAGATATCCTCATCAACCTCATGGCTGACAAGGTGATATTCACAGGTGTACAAGCTTCATCGACGTGAGGATTGGAAGCATCTCCGTCAACTACACAGCGTCGGTCTAGCCAACCCACTACTGAGAAATGTAGAAAGCATCGTGATGACTTATCGAACGTGAAGCTCATCCCATCTATCCTTCCTGACTACATCTCACCTTTGGCTAGCGCAGTTAGTCATGACAGTGTCCCAAGGGACTTCGACTACACATTGATCACTACGTACCTCCCGAAGGGGATACGTGCAGTTGGACCACAATTAGGACAAATTATGACATTGAATATCAGTGACTTCAACTTGGGAGATCACAAGAACCATGGAATGCTCGCACCACATAAATATTTGACCAAGACAATGGGGAAGAAGTCGAAGATAATCCCCCAACCGTGGACCATGGACATCGCGAGGTCCACCATCTTGAATGTAATGAAGATACCCCACTTTGGAAGGAATCAGGAGGTTAACACGTGCGTTAAACTCCTATTGTATTGCTTCCATGGAGGTTATCTATGGCTGAACAGATGCATCACTGTAGATTTGGTGTTGATCCATCGGATCACCGGATTAAGCATGTAAGGACCAGATCCAATAGAGTTTTATCTAGGGAAGGCTGCAGATCACGCCCTGGCATGGAGAATCAAATATACCTATGGTAATGTGGAGAAGGGGAAGTGAGGCTACATGGTAGCCTCCATCCAGAATGGTGCAGTGTGCCTAGCCTTCCATTTGATCACTGGTAAGCTAGTAATAAGGAAGAACAGAGCCACACAGGTCACAGGGTCCGTTGTTGAGCTCGTGGGAAAATGCATTGAAGGGCTACAAATGAACTGGGCAAGCTACCTTGTCAAACAGTTAGAGAAAGACTGTCGTGAAGATCAGGATCAGGGCTATGAGTTCCATTTCAGTTGGTTGTTAATCCTCATTGCCTTCATTTCTTGGGAGATGTCGGAAGGTGCGACCTTCCCTGAAATTGAGCCATCTTAACCCTTAGCTATGAAGTTCACTGCGCTCTGGTACTCAAGCAACATGGCTAAGAAATTGAAGTCAAATGCGGTGTTCCAAACCTATTACCTACAGTTGACGAGGGCTATTAAGTGTTTCCCTCATATGACATTGAACACCCTGCACAGGTTTAGGCCATTTGTGAAGTTCTGCACAGATAGACATTTTAGTTATATCACTGTGAATGGAGACGAACATAAAAAAGATCTCTTGTTGGCCCTTGACCAAGTCTTGAGAATCCTTGTTCATGATTGACCTATTTTGGGACTTCGACAGGCTGTCGAAGGAGGAGCGCAAGTCGAAGTGGAGATCGCAGGATCTTGACCCCTTGTTTAGGGATTTTTGGGTTTTTGGCTATGTAATGGGTATGGGGATGTCATCCCATGGGTTTACCCAATTTTAGGCCTTTTTGGTAATGTATAAATAGAATTCTAGGTGATGTAAGAAGAAGAGAGTTTTTTGGTACCTAGCCAAGTGTTAAGTGCAAATTGTAAATGCTTTGTGCATGTTGTGTTGAGAACTTGTAGAGCTAAGTGCAAGTGACTGTAAGAGATAGTGTAAAGGATTTTTGTTGTAATATAGCTCGGGGAAGGAGGATCTAGCGAAGTGCGTGCAGATATCATGTGCTATGCGGACTAGGATTTTTTGGCTCTGTGCATGTAGAAGATTGACAAAAGACAATAAAAGAGAAGAAGAGCTGGTGGATGTAGCCCTAGGCTAGGGGTGAATCACGTATATCCTGTGTTTCTATGCTTTGTGTGATGTATTGATGTTCTTATGTATTTACTTTCTTAGTGCTTTGACGTAAATGAATGATAGATAGATCTGTGATTATTTGTGCTTAATAATGTGGATGAATGCTAGATCTAACCTATGTGAATGTACTTAGTGCTTGAATATACTAGATCTGGGTGAATATTGCACTGACCTGTTGTTAGGGTTTACCTGCACTGTAAGTTAAGGTTGAATACTAATGATCTATAACTGCTCAGTGCTTTGTTAAGGTGTTACAATCACAGATCTGTGTCCCAGCTAAGTTTGCAGACACTGGAGTCCTGCAACCACCCCTATCTCTACCTTGGGTGAGACTGCATCTGCTTCGCAGGTGTTGTCAAAAGGGTCGGTAGTTAGGGTTTTGTTGGTGCGGTGTTGAAGCGTTTGTTGGGCCCGATATATGATCACTTTCATGAATGTTATTATACACTTTTGCCACATGTACATATGTGTTTTTCATACTTTAAAGGATCTTTTTGAAGAATTTCATGATAAAATGGTATGATTTCCATAAGATACGTGTAATTCATGTTTAATGATTGAATCAAGTATAATTCATCATGTTTTATGATTTCTAAGAGCTAATTCACGTTTTTTGGTGTTACAGGGAAAAAACGCACTACGTTTCTAATTCTGACACTTGATCCGACACTGGATCTGGCACTCGTTCTGGCACTCGATCCGACACTCTCTTCAACACTGCGTATTGCACAAAAACGTAGGGTGACTTGGCCGTTAAGGTATTGGCAGGCAGTGACGGGAAAATCAGGCACGTGGGTTTTGTTTATCCTTGCACCCTCTATCTACTAATCTCCAGACAACTCAGTTTTAGTTGTCCAAAGAGGGCGATTATTGGCTCACTCCGTTTTATTAGTTAGGGCATCATTTATTGTAATTTGCCGAATTTAGAAGTGGTTCAACCCTCCTATGGTCAACCACTTGATCTGTAAGCTTATAAATACCAATAGGATGGTCATATGATAGTTAACCAAGTAGAATAAGCATTAGAATTGTCAAAAAAATGATTTTACTCTGTTTTGATATTTTACATTGCGAAAATTATGCCAGAACTGTGTTTTCAAGTTTTAATGGTGAATTCGTCTTGTTAAGCTCGTGGTGTTCTTTTAGAGAGTGACCACGACTTGTTGGGGGGGAGGAACCAACAGTCTGGTAACTATCTTCATGTTTATTTATGTATTTCTTAATTTATTGCTCTTTTTATTTTCTGTACATGCATGTTTTTATTGTGCTAACTAGTTTGTTGTAGCTTAGTTGTTTTGATTCTCTTTTGCAGGTTAGATGATGATATGTATTAGCATGCACTGATATTGTAGACTAGGAACAGACTTGCAAGTCTCTATACTAACCCCATGTGCATTTAGATGTTAGATCATGCTTGATTTATGATTTTATAGTCTAGTTTAAAACAAAGTTTAATTAGAATAGAACGGAGTTTGATTTGGGTTTTCTTTGACAAGGATTGATGGATGGATAGAGTTAATTCCAGTTTTTAGTTATAGCTTGCTTACTTCAGTTTTATATAGATTTCATTTAGTTAGTTATTGGTTAATATAGATTGTTAATTTACTTTTTAATATCATAGCTTAATTTTTGTTTTCAATTATTTCCTTATTGTAGTTTGAATGGTTAGAATAGACATAGTATAGTTTTGTTTTACGCAATTTCCTTTCCTAGAATTAAAATGAAATTATATTTCTTAGTTAATGGTTGAATCTAGTTTTGCTTACATAGTGTAGAAGGATATTGATGATCTCGTTATGTTGTTGATGGCTTATACATGAATATGCAGGGTATTTAACATTATTTTTTTCATGGCTAAATTCTCATTGGATTGTTTGATCCATACCTTTCATTTTTCCATTAAGATTAGTATTGAGCTTATACCATTGGAATTGTCCTTTGTTTTCAAGTGCCATAGAGATATTATCCGACACCGAAGACATTCACACAACCACCAGCATTATATTTGAATTATCATAGGTTAAAAGAATAGTTTTCATGCTTTCATAGATATAGTTTATTGCTTTCATAGCTTAGAAAATAGTCTTATTTGGTGCTGTAGGATAGATAGACTTTGCTTTGATAGATTAGATAGTAGTTTTCTTATCATAGATTAAGAATTAGTTGTTAATCTTTCTTGATTTCAAGAGAATAGATTTCCTTTCATGCATTGCATTGAGTATTTAGTCCAGTTTCCTCTTAGGTTTTCTTTCACACATCGGAAATAGTTTTGCATTAAGAATTTAGTCCACTTGCCTCTTAGGCTAGATAGTTGTTCAATGAGAAGTTTTACTTTGGTTTCTTGCTATAGTTATTTTCCTTTGCTTACTTGTCTTTTTCTTTAGTAGGTTAGGTAGGTGCCTCTTCTTACTTTTCTTTTTCTTTAGTAGGTTAGTTAGGTGTCTTTGCTTGCTTGTCTATTTTCTTTAATAGATTAGATAGGTGTTTTTTCTTACTTTCTTATTTATTTGCTTTCATAGGGTAGTTTCTCATTGAATGTAGGTTGGAAAGTTAAAGAAGTTTTCTTTTGTCATTTGTTTATTATGCTTAGTAGTTTGCCTTTGTTTATTGTTGAACTAATTTTCTTTACATAGGATTTTACTTGCTTTCTTAGGAACTATCCATCGACCCTTGGTCCAAAAGTACTTAGGTTACCTAGTTTCATTTTTCTTAGTAGGTTTTTCTCATTAGATAGCTTTTCTTGAGTAGATTATCCTTATATAGTTGCCTTCCTTAGTTAGACTATACTCCTACCAACCTTCTACCTTTGGCATATATTTTGCTACAACTCTAAGTTTACTTACCCCGGGTTGACAATTTAATTAAGGGTTTTTACTGTGTTTTTAGTGCATATACAACACCCATCATTTTTGGCATTGTTGCCGAGGAGTTGTCTCAAGGTAATAAGTAGTTAGGAATTTGATCATTTCTAGACCTTAGCATTAGTTTGGTGGCAGGGGAACTTTAAGACGAGAGGTAAGAACCTACGCATCTGCTATAGTAGGTTCCCCCAAACCCAATGATAGTTTTTGTTTTTGTTTTTATTTTTCATGATAAGACCTAGGAACCAAATGGTATCTTTTTATTTTTGTTTTTTATTTCTTTCATGAATAGGCCTAGAGACCCACAAGGTAGATACATTAAATCAAAATTAGACCTTTCAACCAAGGTTCCTTCCGATCTCTTTGGGGGAAGGAATGTTCTGCTTATAAAATCCACAGACCAATACCGAAAGACAGAAGCTAGCTCAACTCAAAGAGCTAAAATAGTCTCTAAAGGGACTAATACAGGGAGCACTATAGAACAAGAAATTGAAGCATCAATCATATTAGGATAGGAGGCACGACCACTCGAGTCTTCCACAGAACTGAACAATACAACCTTTTCTTTTACACCACCACCAGGGGACCCTACTTTTAAGGATATCATAGACCCTGAACAGGTGAATCTTTTGTTTGGTAGTTCAACCAATGTGATTATCTCTCAAATTGACATAGAAAATTTGGAACCAATAGTCTCAACCAGCTCGAGTAGAGTCCCAGACATCCAATCCATAGGAAGACCTTTCCATCAAAGGGAAACCTTGTTTTCTTCAAAGATAAAACCACCTAGGTACTCTCTTTTCGGAAATCAAGCCAATATGGATGATCAGGAAGACCATAGCAATGTAAGACATAGAGAGGAAGAAGAAACTGGAAACCAAACCGAAACTACCTTCGGGTTTTCGATTTTGGACACCACTCCGAATGTCAACATGAAGAATATTCCTCTCTCAACACTACCTACCTTTTATGGTAAAAACAATGAAGATCCAGACACCTTCCTATTTGAATTTGACATCTTGTGTAGGAGCTACAACTACATACAAGATGCCCAGAAATTAAAACTCTTTCCTGCCACCCTTAAAGACTCTACACTAAGATGGTTCATGGGGTTGGAAGAATCTAGTATTAGGTCTTGGGAATCCATGAAATACATATTTCTTAAGAAATACCAAGACTACTGCAAGACCAAAGAGTCTTGTAATGACATCTTTAAAATCCAACAGTTAGAAGATGAGACCCTCGAAGATTATATGGAAAGATTTGGTTATATCTCCCAGAAGTCAAAATACCATGACCTCCCAGAGGATACAATTAGGGCTCTTTTCCTTAAGGGAATTTCAAAAGAATATTTAGAGATACTTAACCTGATGGCATTAGGTGACATCTCTCATAAACCTTTTTCTGAAATATGTGAAATGTGTAAAAATTACTCAAGGAGTAGAGCCAAAACAGGAAAGAATGTTCGGGACCCTTACAATAGAATCTTAAAACCAATTAGTTCAGGTGGTATTACGAGAGAAGAGATAGGTAACCTCTTAGAAAAATTTAAGATTGACATCTTAAGAACAATAGGTTCCTAGTTGGATACCCTTAAACTCAAAAAGAAACAGGAGGAGGAAGATACAGCAGTGAGCATATATTGCCCAAGATGCAGGAGGAAGCATTGCTCAAGAGAATGACCATTAGATAACATTTCAATTTGTGACTTCTATACAGAAGACCATGTGACTGAAAAATGTCCATCATTGCTCGGTTTATTAGCCATCTATAGGAGTGGAGATCCTGGGGAGTCTTCTTATGCACCTAGGAGGCCATGGTGACCTAGGAATCAACCCACATACCCATATCTACAGCCTCAAGTTCCACCCTATTATCAAAAACAACAGTGGAACTCACCAGGTTGGAAAAACTGGGATACTCAATACCAACATTCTTGGATTCAAGGATGGAGGGGAGAACACAACCAAGGAAACCCTCAAGCTCCATCTATCTCTATGTCCAACCATCCTTATCCTCAGTTCTCATCAAACACTCCGCAACTTTTGCCAGGTTTTGTTCCACCACCTTTACCTCATATTCCACAACAACAACCACTACAATTTCAAAATGCAAGCTCCCCGAGACCGACACTATTACCGACACAACCAGTGCCGAATACAAATAATAAGCCCCCTCAACCTCTTCACAATGTTGAGATACAGGCCTTCCCGACGTATTTTATTACTCATGTTCCATTACAGGAAATTCAACTAAGATCGAGAAAAGTTCTAGATAGGCAGAGACCCTTAGTAGTCATCTAGGAAGAAGAAGAAGAAGAAATCACCAAAAAACCCATGGATGACACTAGGTGGGAAGATGTTATTATCCCGAAGAATCAAGAACTCAAGCTTCCCCAAAATGAACCTTTACAAATTATGAAGGTCCCTCCTTATCCAGACCGATTGGTAATCGAGAAACCTACCACCCGACCATAATTTGACATTTTGAATGAATTGAAAAATATTTGTGTCAAAATTCCCCTACTTCAAGCCATTAAAGACATTCCAATCTATAGTAAGGTAGTCAAATAATTGTGTATTAAGAAGCCAAGTAGGAAGCAAAAGGACCCTCCTACAGTACATTTGGTAGGAGGACTTTCCGAGTACATATCAGAGCAGCCAAAGCTAGAAAAATATGGGAATCTAGGAAACCTCGTAGTGACCATAAACATTAATGAGGTCTCCATTGGAAACTCTCTCATAGATCTAGGGGCAGCCATCAATGTTATGACCGCTACTAACTTGGAACAATTACAGTTACAACCGCTTCTTCGACCTACCCCAACCATTTGGGAATTAACAGATAAAACTAGGGTTATACCTGAAGGAATTTTAGATGATATCATGGTTACTTTAGCCTCATGGGAGTACCCCGTAGATTTTATTTTCATTCATTCAAATGATCCTTCCAAAGGCCATCCCGTCATTTTGGGAAGACCTTGGCTAGCCACAGCCAATGCATTTATTGGCTGTAGAGAAGGAGAAATGACCATCTCGAATGGTCTCTCTATTCAGAAGCTCACCATTTACCCTCCAGCTCAACCTAGTATGGAGAATATATGGTGGCTTGAATGTCCATACGAGAACGAAGATTGGGAAGAACCTATATTGCCTAGTGACCATGCAAGGGAACTTCAGGAGCATACACCAGAAAATGTGCTAAATCAGTTCATTTGTGCTATCACATGTGTGGATTTTCCACAGTCTTTTCCCCAATTTGAGTACATGTTTGGGGAAGAATTTAAAGAACAATTAGACCGATCAATTTTGTCTTCGACATCTTTTATTTTCGAAATAGATGAGTCTACCATGTCTTATACTATGCCCTACGAGATTAGTCCAGGGAAATGTTTACATATAAACTCTGGGCTAGATACAAACCAACAGAAAAAGTTAGTAGATATCCTTAAAGAACAAACGAGATCATTTTCCTGGGAATACACTAACATGAAGGGTATACACCCTAACACATGCATCCATCACATATATACCCAGGGGGGAGTAACACCTGTTAGGAAACCCCAGAGAAGGATGAACCCAACACTCAAAGACATAGTCAAGGCAGAGATTCAAAAGTTGATAAATCTGGGATTTATCTATCCCATCTCTGACAGTAAGTGCGTATCCCCACTTGTAGTGGTTCCAACGAAAGTGACCAGGAAATGGATAATTTGTGTTGATTTCCGGTAACTCAACAAGGTCACTCTGAAAGACTATTTTACTCTCCCTTTCATTGACTAGGTTCTAGATACCTTGTCCGGAAAGAAGTATTTCTCCTTTCTAGATGGGTACAATGGGTACAACCAGATTCTTATAGCACCTGAGGACAAGGACAATACTACCTTTACTTGTACTTGGGGCACCTATTCCTATAAGGTCTTACCATTTGGATTGTGTAATGCCCCTGCCACTTTTCAACAAGTAGTATTAGGGATATTTTCCGATCTTATTCATGATTGTGTGGAGGTATATATGGATGAATTCACAGTCTATGGAAAAACTTACCAGGAAGCCTTAGAAAACTTAGAAAAAGTCCTCATCAGATGCCAGGAAATGAACCTATCTCTAAGTCATGAAAAATGCAAAATGTTGTTAACTGAAGGAGTGGTTCTAGGACATCATGTTTCATCTGAAGGGATAAAAGTCGATCCTGCAAAGATTGAGATCATTGTTAGACTTCCACCCCCCAAGAATAAGAAAGAGGTGAGAATCTTTCTTGGACATGCCTGATATTACCAGCGGTTTATTGAAAATCTTACAAATATTGTTGAACCTATGTTTGGATTATTGATAAAAGATGTTGATTTTGTTTGGACTGAGCAGTGTCAAACTGCCTTTGAAACCTTGAAAGCTAAGTTGTCTGTGGCACCAGTTCTTAGAGGGCCCAATTGGACTCTCCCATTTCATATATCCACTAATGCCCTCTGACACTGCAATAGGAGGGGTATTAGGGTAGAAAGAGGACCAACAATCCTATGCCATTTATTTTGTGAGCAAGAACTTTTCCCTTGCCGAGTTAAACTACACAGTCACCGAGAATGAATTCTTGGCAGTTGTTCATGCTATCAACAAATTTCGTCATTACATTACAGGTTATGAAGTATTTGTACACAACGACCATTCCGCCATTAGGTTCCTCATGAATAAACCTATAACTATTGGCTAAGTGATTAGGTGGCTTTTGTTATTGCAACAATTTAATATCGTTGTGCTTGATCGACCTGGAAAGGATAATGTAGTAGCTGACTTTCTTTCCCGAATACAAAATTAGGATGATGATATCCCTGTAGATGATAGTTTCCCAGATGAGCACCTCTTTTCCCTCTCTGTCAATACCCCATGGTTTGCGGATATGGAAAACTATCTGGCCACTAGGAAGTTACTGTCTCATTTGTCACCTCATGAAAAGTGGAAAATTATTACACAAAGTGCTAATTACTCTTGGGTTGGTCATGATATTTTTCGCACAGGTCCTGATTTGATTATTCGTAGATGTGTCCAAGAGGATGAGGTACCTGATATACTACGAAGTTTTCATGATGGACCATGTGGTGGCCATTTCTCTGACAAATGCACAACATATAAGGTATTACATGCAGGTTACTATTGGCCTAGAATTTTCAAAGATGTTGCCAAGTATGTGAGAAGTTGTGATAGTTTCCAAAGGATAGGAAGACCTATGTCATCCGACGAAATGCCTTTGCAGGCCCAAGTTATGATAGAACCCTTTGAAAAATGGGCCCTTGAATTTGTAGGACCAATTTCACCCATGTCCCGTAGGAAGAACTATATTTTGGTTTGTACGGACTATGTCACCAAATGGGTAGAGGCAAAATCCCTATTCAGGTCTACAGAGAAGTCTGTTGTCGAATTTATCTATGAAGACAAATTTACCTTCTTCGGTGTCCCTCATGAAATTTTTACCGACCAAGGCACTCAATTTACTTCCAAGATGATGAAAGAGCTAACAGAGAAATATGGGATTAAACACAGTAAATCTTCTCCATACCACTCGCAAGCCAATGGTTAGGTAGAATCCACAAACAAAGTTCTGGAAGCCATATTGACCAAGACTGTTCAGTTACATCACCTAGATTGGGCTGATAGGCTCCCAGAGGATTTTTGGGCATATCGGACTACCTGGAGAAATACCATTGGGCATACCCCTTATGAGCTAGTGTACGGGAAACAAGTACTTTTACCTATAGAATTCCAAGTAAGGACCTTCCATATTGTCACAGAATTAGGATTGAAAATGGATGAGGCTCAGAAGCAATGAGCCCTACAACTAAATGAGTTGGATGAAATCAGACAAGATGCCATCCAACGGACGATATTAGTCAAAAACCAGAGGATCAAGTGGCATGACAAGTTTATTAAGAAGAAGCATTTTAAGCTTGGTGATTGGGCTCTGTTGTTTGATTCTTGATTCAAAACCTTCAAAGGAAAATTTACCACCCGTTGGTTGGGCCTTTACGAAGTAGACACTGTATATGACAATGGAGCTATAAAAATTAAAACAATTGACGATGGACAAGTCTCCTTTGTGGTAAATGGACACCGACTTAAGTTTTATCATAAGCCCATTTCCAGAGAGGATTTTCTACAGGTCATGTCAGCCGAAAAGGCATTGGCCTTAGTATATGGGGAAGCTACCCCTTGTTCTTGAAATTTTTTCTGAATTTCCTACTGTACATATGTAAATAGTTTTTGAATTTTGTTAATAAGGAAATTCTAGATATTTCTGTAAGTATTTATGCCACCAGGAGTACATAGTTTCAAGGATCCTTCTTCAAAACATTATTACACTTGAATTTTGTGTTTGCTAAAGCATCAAATGAATATTGAATTACTGTAGTTAACCATATTTTTGCAAACATTCTCATTTTTTAAGGCATTCTAAAGCAGTTTCTCTTGAAACTCTTCACCATTGTATAAGGAAGTGATACCATAACTATCAAGCCTAGAGGTCTCTCGCACAGTTTTTCCAAGAAACCTGAGTAAGTGAGTCAAGTGTCTTTATAAAAGAGTAACAAGGAAGTCTAATTAGAGGTTAGTCATGGAAACATCATAATAATTACAAAAGAAGAAAGTAAGTTGAGCCTAGAGATACCTTTATGTTCTTTCTCAATGGTACCATCCACTACACACTAAATAGCTTGATTATATCATATCTTTAGATAGGCCATGTCCGCTTAAGTACCCCTTACATCGGGACAATCACTAATAATATAACGGAAAGTCATCCTCTAACATAAATACCATCCCAATTAAAAAGAAAAAGAAAGAAAAAGTTGTTTCAAAGTTGTTCCCCCATCTCTTGCATAAGCAATCTTATACTAAAATCTTAAAAGATGGAGGGCCAGTCTCTGAGGGTTTAAGAGGCTAACCCATCGGGATACTGAACAGGTCTGTTGGTAGTGGGTACTGGCCTATGGTATGACTAGGTTAACCCACTGGAGTACTGAATAGGCTTGTTGGCAGCAGGGCATTCTACCTAGCGAGGACGGTAATATGACAAAAATAAATAATAAATTTAAACTTGTCCTGATGTACGACATTACTTGCTGACAAAGATGACATGAATTATGTGTGGTTAAGTATGGTTAATGAAACTCATAAACTTTCCATTGGGAAATAACTCTAAGACTATCTTGAAACTCTCTTGCCTACCTCTTCTTATCTATATATAGGATCTCTTATCCTATAGGTGGGGCCATCTTCTAACTGTCTCGTCAGACCAAGCTGTGAAATTTTATCTTTACACTTGACATACTATAAATCTTCGGCTATTGGGGGATACTGACTAGTTTCCTATACTTTCGATTGTGAGGTGTCAAAATACTTAGGTGTGGGGGAGGGGTTCATGAGTTGACAAATGATCATTGCCTAGAGAAGTAGATCTTTGCAAGAATTTTTGTATTATTTCTATGATACAGGTTATTACATTGATAGTCATGTTGTTTTTGAAATGCTTAAACTCCAGTGTGCTATAAATTAGTTAACACATACTTAACAAACCACTCTTTATCGGTTTATCGTTCATTAAAAGATGCATATTGTAGGTTTGAAAATACATTTTTATGCTTTCTATAACCCGTTCATTGTAGGTTTTTTACATTATATGTCATATGCAAGAAGATTGAGTGAGCATGGAGCATCTTGCCTCTGCTCATTAACTATTGTGATTATCAAAAACACTTCAAAGTTGTGGGATATCCATTATAAGAGGTGAAAATTCACTTAACACAAAGGTACCAGATGAAGTATTGTATGAGGTACCGAATGAAGTGTCGTATGAGGTGCCATGTGAATTACACACTAGTAACTATCCTAGATTCTAGGTAACCAAAATTCACTTACATTCAATTAAATTGGTTGCAGACATTGATTAAAAGATGCTTCATATGTTTATGATCAAATGTCCAAGTTAAAAGACTTGGACATTGATCTAAATATGCACCATTACATTGCCCCAAAGCTTGCCATCGAATTCGAATTTCCCACACATGGCAGCTCACACACACATGTGTGCAATGTATTCCACCTTAAGTGCATCCAAAATTAGGCTGGGCACTCTATTATCTCATTTTCCCTTTCCATTTTCTCTCCTCTGCGTTAATAAATCGCGCCCAACCTCTACCACCTCGTCCTCTGTTCAAAACACATTCGGGTTGTGCTAAATCTGTGTCATTGCTTGGCTCAAATTTTCCCTTTCTTGGTGAATTCCACCTCTGTTACAATGCCCAGGAGATATGAACCCTCCTCCTATGCAGACTTGTTTATCATTCCAGAATTTACACAATACAGGGAAGTGTTTTTGCACACTGGCTAGGGCCCATTTCTGTCTAGGTTGCAGGGCCACAATGATGGCCTCTCTATGCAATTTGTAGTTGGTTTTGATGGTAAGACAACACATGTAGGGTCTCTCACCTTTGAAGTCACAGAAGAGTCCATTGTTGTTGCAACAAAGCTCCCAAGAATGGGAGATAGATGGTTCAAAAACCACCAATTGTCGAGCTCAAGTTACAACAGGGTGTTTAAGCCCGAATTCAAGAGCATTTCAGGAGAAAAAGGGTATGCTAAGGATTGGATAAAGGCATAATTGGTCAATCCCCTCATCATTATCACAAGGTTAATTACATGTGAAGGTAGATACTCTACTTTCAAATCTTGTCATTTTATATTGTTGGCTCATTTTCTGTTCAACAAACCCTTGAATTTCCCCTTCTATTTTCTCAAAATCTTGGAGAAGATGTCCTCTCAAGTGAGGAAAAATGTGACTAATCCCCAGAACAGTCTCTTCCACCATGGCTTGATCAATCTCCTTGTTCTAGCCGAGTTGGAGAAACAAGGGAAAAATTGGGATGCATTTATCTACCAATTTGAAAACCCTCACTTGAAAGTTAAGACCGACAAAATGCCACTTAGACTAAAAAATATCTCTCCATCCAAGCCTTGCTCTCCAAGAACCCCAAACTCCCTTGCACAAACCCTCTCTTTGCCGGAACAATACCAAAAGCTTGTTGATATCCCTACTTCTTCATCGGGTAAAAAGACCAAGAGAAAAGACCAAAAGAAGCCCATTGTTGACCCCCCAATGCCTTCACTCTCTCTTGATCCTACACCTAAAAAGCTTCAAGAAGTAATGCAACAAGACTTTCCCATCATTCCTACAAACAAGAGGGGAGCCAATTGATTTGGTAAGGGACCCTTTCAAAAGAGTACCCGGAACACAAGAATCAAGCCTTATGCAAAACCTCCACCTACTTCAGATCCCATCCAAGTGTCCTTCGACCTTGAGAGCCCTCATAAGCAGCTTAGGGTAGTCTCTGCGGATGGATTAGAGCCACTAAGGAAAACAAAATCAGAACCTACCTCACCTTACTGATCTCCCATCACACCTACTTCACCCATGCCCATTTTAGATACTAAAACTGATAGATTATCCACATCCCTCAAAGGATCTAAGCCTTCCTCGGAGATCACCGATTATGTCCCAACCATAGAGCAACTACAAAAATAAAACCATCAGCTTCTCCAACAGTTGGAAGAGAGGAAGACAGTAGATGTACACCTTAATCATGACAATGCAGTCCTTTAGGCAAAGGTCAACTCCCTTCAGTGGTTGGTTGATGAAATGACTAAATCTAACCGCAGCCTCAGAGAACAATTAAAGCAACACAAGAGGCACAAGGCTAAGTCTACACAACAAGAAGGAGAGGCTTCCAAAGCTGATCCTCCTCAGCAAGCCTAGTCATGAGGGATAACTTCTTTTTGTTTGCAGTGGGACCTGCAAAATTGTAAGTGTGGGGGTAATGTTGGGCCAGAGATATGATCACTTTCATGACGGTTATTATACATTTTTGCCACATGTACATATACGTTTTTCATCTTTTAAAGGAGCTTTTTGAAGAATTTCATGATAAAATGGTATGATCGCCATAAGGTACATGTAATTCATGTTTAATGATTTTATCAAGTATAATTCATCATGTTTTATGATTTCTAAGAGCTAATTCACGTTTTTTGGTGTTATAGGGAAAAAACGCACTATGTTTCTAGATCCGACACTTGATCCAACACTCTGTCCAACACTCTGTCCAACACTCTGTATTGCACATAAATGGAAGGCGAGTTGGCGGTTATGGCATTGGCGGCCAATGTTGGTCGAATTAGGAACAAAGGTTTTGTTCATGATCACCCCCTCTAGCTATTGAACTCCAGACAACTCAGTTTCAGTGGTCCAAAGAGGGCGATTATTGGCTTGCTCTGTTTTGTCAGTTAGGGCATCATTTATTGTATTTTTATGAAATTAGAAGTGGTCCGACCCTCCTGTGGTCGACCACTTGGTCTGTAAGCTTATAAATACAACTAATATGGTCAGATGATAGTTAACCAAGTAGCATAAGCATTAGAATTGTCAGAAAAATGATTTTACTCTATTTTGAGTTTTTACATTGCCAGAATTATGCCAGAACTGCGCTTTTTGGATTTTTATGGTGAATTCGGCCTGCTGAGTTCGTGGTGTGCTTTTAGAGAGTGACCACGACTTGCTGGGGGCCCACCAACAATCTGGTAACTGTCTCCATGTTTGTTTTGCATTTCCTAATTTAAATTGCTCTTTTTATTTTCCTGTACATATTATGCTAACTAGTTTGTTGTAGCTTAATTGTTTTAATTGTTTTGCAGGTTAGATGTTGATACAAGTCTCTCTCTCTCTATACTAACCCCATGTGCACTTAGATGTTAGATCATGCTTGATTTATGATTTTATAGTCTAGTTTAAAACCGAGTTTAATTAGAATAGAACAGAGTTTGATTTGGATAGGGATTGATGGATGGATAGAGTTAATTCCAGTTTTTTATTATAGCTTGTTTATTTCAGTTTTATATAGATGTCATTTAATTAGTTATTGGTTAATGTAGATTGTTAATTTACTTCATAGTTTAATTTCTGTTTTCAATTATTTCCCTATTGCAGTTTGAATGGTTAGAGTAGACATAGCATAGTTTTGTTTTATGCAATTTCCTTTCCTAGAATTAAAATGCAATTAAATTTCTTAGTTAAATAATGATGATCTCGTTATGTTGTTGATGGTTTGTACACGAATATGCAAGGTATTTAACATTATTCTTGTCATGGCTAAGTTTTCATTGGATTGTTTACTCCATACCTTTCATTTTGCCATTGAGATTAGCATTGAGCTTATACCATTGGAATTGTCCTTTGTTGTCAAGTGCCATTGAGATATTATCCGTCATTGAAGACATTCACACAACCACTAGCATTATATTTGAATTGTCATAGGTTAAAGAATAGTTTTTCTGCTTTTATAGATATAGTTTCTTGCTTTCATAGATTAGAATAAAGTTTTATTACTGCTGTAGGGTAGATAGACTTTGCTTTGATAGATTAGATAGTAGTTTGTTTATCATAGATTAAGAATTAGTTGTTAATCTTTCTTGCTTTCAATAGAATAGATTTCCTTTCATGCATTGCATTGAGCATTTAGTCCAGTTGCCTCTTAGATTTCCTTTCACGCATTAGAAAAAGTTTTGCATTAAGCATTTAGTCCACTTGCCTCTTAGGCTAGATAGTTGTTCAATGAGAAGTTTTACTTGTAGTAATTAGTTGCCTTTGCTTACTTGTCTTTTCTTTAGTAGGTTAGTTAGGTGTCTTTGCTTACTTGTCTATTTTCTTTAATAGGTTAGATAGGTTCTTTTACTTACTTGCTTATTTATTTTCTTTCATAGGGTAGTTGCTCATTGAATGTAGGTTGGCAAGTTAAAGAGGTTTGCTTTTGTCATTTTCTTATTATGCTTAGTAGTTTGCTTTTTCTTATTGCTGAACTAGTTTGCTTTACATAGGATTTTACTTGCTTTATTAGGAACTATCCATCGATCCTTGGCCCACAAGTACTTAGGTTACCTAGCTTCAAGTTGCTTAGTAGGGTTTTCTCATTAGATAGGTTTGCTTGAGTAGATTAGCCTTAGATAGCTGCTTTCATTAGTTAGATTATACTCCTACCAACCTTTTACCTTTGGCATATATTTTTCTACAAATCTAAGTTTACTTACCCCAGGTTGACAATTTAATTGAGGGTTTTTACTGTGTTTTTAGTGCATATAAATCACCTAACACCTTCTTCCTTCCAGCCTCCTAAATTCTGAATTTTCAAACTTTTTTACCGTCCAATTCTACATAGTACAAATTTCAACATTCCAAGTGGGGGAACTTGGCAGGCATAGGAGAGATCCATGTCACCTCTAGGTGACATCATCATGACTCACTACTTCATATTTTTGGGGATTTGGAGCTTTAGGCTTCTAGAGTTCTCACCTTCACACAAACTAATTCTCTTGAACGCTGAAATCCCAAACAAGCCAATATGCTGACACGTGCCCCTCTTGATGAACGGTCTAGTTTAACTCTAGACTTCGGAGCTTCGGGGATTTCTCCCTTAACCACTACTTTTTCCCTTTTTAACATGGCTTGATCCAACAATAATATTTCTCCCTGGATCTATGGTGTGTATCTCCTCTGACTTTGGAGCTTTGGGATTTGACCCTTCTCTTATTTTTGCACCTAAATTCATCGAAGTCGCGAAGTCTGAAGAGCTTCCAAGGTAACCCTATTGTAATTTCTCTAGATCTTATGGTCATGAAGGATTCCCCTTCTCCCGAACAGATCCTATGGCCCCAACACCATGAATGTTGTGATTTATTTCTCTGTGGACATTTCTTAAACTTATTACAACTCCTGTGTTTCGAACAAATTCCAAGTTTTCTTTCAATGCCCTTCTAGCACTCTGCACATCAAAATTCTCTGGAATTCCTACTCCAAATTTCTCATTTCTGGCCCCTCTAGGTTCCAGGTAGGAACCATAGCTCTGAACTTGAATTTTGTCCATTTCGACAATAACTATTTTTCAAAACTTTTTCTTCAACTTCCACTAACATGACCCATCTAGGATCATTGTTGAAACCATGGATTTGATACCAATTTGTAATGTCCCCAACCACCAACATGCTGGGGAACACCACTACTCTGAAACTTAACTTAGCTCTGATACCAATTTGTAATGTCCCCAACCACCAACCCTTGTCGGGTAATGCTACCCAAACAACCTCATCCTTGCCTTTACTGCTCTAATACCAATTTGTAATGTCCCCAACCACGAATAGGTCAGGCAATG
>CBVK0101678803.1:0-11213 GCA_900067695.1 Picea abies | reverse complement strand
GTATGCCAAACCCCGAAATACCGAAATGCCAAAATGGTTTTCTTCCCCAGGATTTTGTGAACAGGGAGTTTGAAACTCTCAGTTCCAAATCATTGTCTCCTAGAGATCCCAGATTTTGAAATGCCAAAATGTCAAAACGCTCCTGCAAAGGTATTTCGCATTTCACGATTTCGGAGCTTCTTATGTGGAGCACTCTACTCCTTGTCAACAGGAATGCCAAAATGTCGATTCCCGAAATTCTTACAAATATCCTGCTGTGACTTGTGATTTCCATCTTTCCTCCCCCCTGTGTCTCGATCACTTGTCCTCAGGACCTCCGAAACCCTGAATTCCAAAGTTCCAAAATTCCAACCTCATCACTTTTCACCTTTATACACAAAAATATTTTCGTGTTTCAAGGATTTGATCAACCAAAGGTTTTGTCCACACTTCGGACTTATGACCCCCGAAATGCCGAAATGATATCGACGGTCCAATGATCGAAATCAATGGTCCACGTTAAATCCTACCTTTCAAAGGTGGATATGTCCAATGCTTAACTTCCCCCACAACTTTCTTGGATCCTATGGTCCTCTCTATTTCGGGAGTTCTCCTTGGAGAATTCTGACCATTTAGTTTCCTCCTCAAGAACCTCTGGCTCAAAATTGACTCTGCGATCCTTCTCTGGGGCGTGACTTCTGCACAACGACTTGAGCTTCTTGTTTTCTCTTGAATGATTCAAAGGCCCTAACCCTTTTGAGCTTTATTCACAAACTTAGGTCTTCAAGGAGACTCCTACATGCACTCCTTATGGCAATCCTTCAAATACTTCAGCATACTTGAACTCACGACTATGTGCACTTTCTCTGCAACAACAATCCTTCAATATCTCAACCTTAGTTGATAAGTTCTAAGGTCTCGACCAGCCTATGCACACCTTTCACGGCTTCTGTGCTTGTCTTGCACTTCTTTTGAAATGAGAACAATGGTATCCCTCCTAAGCTTTCAGAGATAAACTCTAAACCTTCGTCAACACACTCCTTGTGGACATTTCACTGCACTTCTTGTAGGAACTCTCTCACTCAGGAAGAGAAATACTTTAAACTCATTCTCTCTCTCTCTCAAACTTCAAACACTTAACATGAAATCATACATACATAGAATAAAAACAAATTCATGACAGAGAGAATAAAACAATCATAAGCAGATCAATCAACATGTATACATAGAAAGCATCATAACACCATGAATCTGAATCAAAGCTTCATATATTAATTCAAAACTTTTGTACATGGGTTCTTCTCTACAACTATTTGCTGCAACTCTCCTCTTCTCTATGATAATGTGCTTAATTTATCTAATTCTAATTGATACAATGATACAAAGATGAGGGTGTCTATAGTTGTTTTCCCTCCTGTTCCTAAAACTGTCTAATCTGAAATTTAAATCTACCTACTTTCATTAACTGGGCATAAATTCCTTTTACATTGACAGATGAGAGCAGATTGCTCAAGATCTGTTTACAATCACTTATTCATAAATGTGTGTATGCCTTCCTTAACTATTTCATTAATATTCCTTCCTTAGTCTTTCAAAACATTTCAAAACATTTTCAACATGTGCAAAAATGCATTGCGCTCATCCCAGCTATCTTCCACCTTCGTGATCGCTTGCTGCTGGCAATGCTCTTGCATCAAATCCAGGTTCCAAAACATCTTTGATGACTCCCCCTCTGAAGATGAGGTCCCTTGATAGAGGTATGAGAAGTCCTCATGGAAGAAAACAAGTACTTAAAGTGGGGTTTTGTCGAAGGCATTATATTGTTGGTTGTAAATTAGCTCTGGTCCTTTACTAAACATGCTAAACAATTTTTTCTTATCCTACTACATGCAAATGATGATCATGACAATATTGAAATTGTATATCCTCCTCTTCAAATTATATAGATATCCCCTCATTCCATCACTGATTTTGATCAAAATCTCCCATCTGAGCCATATGATAACCACAACTAATTTGATAAGCCTCATGAGACCAAGGTTGATATTTCACCTCATATACTTGATCCAACACCTTCTCAAACCCAACATAGATAAATACTCTTTAAATTACCCAACATCCTTCATGATTTTCCTCCAAAGAAATATGAATACCTTCCTATGTTTGATGGATAACTTGGTGCCATCACAGCTGAAAAACACATCCAAGGGACTGAGCATTTTATAGATTTGTTTGAAATCAATCATGATGATGTTTGCATGAGGGATTTCTCTCAATATTTTAAAGGATATACCAAAGAATGGTTTAAACATTTACAACCAAGAGCAATTATCCCATGGGAATAATTGAAGAGTGTTTTTTCGAAGTTTTGGGGTAAGAAGAAATTCCTAGACCTCCATCTTACAAAATTATATGCCTTGAAAAGGTAAAGCAATGAGACCATTTCCACATTTAGTAGAACTTTTTCTAGTATGTATTATGATCTTCCCAAAGAAATTCATCCCACTAAAGCTGCTTCCATGCTCCAGTATGCCACTTCTCATCACCCAGATTTGTCTTTCCTCCTAATGGAAAGAAGGCCTGAGACCTTACAACAATGTATGATGATGCTCAGGAGATTCAACACAATATCCTAGCATGTGAACAAATTCAAACTGAAGTGTTGAGTTTTCTAGGACATGAGAATGAATATGAACAGAGAACATTTGAATAGAATCTTGAGCATAAAATTGATGATATCATAGGTCCTCTTGAAGTTTTCAATGAAAATGATCTTGCAAAGGATTCTATCCCACTTATTGAAAGAGAAGGAAGTTATGTAGTTTCTAATCCACCCCATGATAAGCATGGATCTGATTGTTTCATATATTCATTTGTATATAGTCAAGAAGATAAGTTTGAAAATGAGTCTATTGAAGAGAAGGTTGATGTTCTAATCTTCTTCTTGTTAGATGACATTACATATGTTGTTGACTTTCCTATATATGATGAATATGATGATGATTATGATGTTGTAGAGCAACCAAATGTATGTTCTCTATTAGAAAATGTTTATTTTCAATAGTATAATGAGAGGAATCATCCTACATACCATAGTTACAATGAATAAAGTATTGAATCAGATGAAGGGAATTCTCTACCTTTATGATTTTATTCATTTAAATTGCTGAAAGAAAATTCTAAGATCGTCATTGAATAAAAGTAATGTATGTTGATGCCAAATAACATTGATTCACTTGAACGAATCAACAAGAAATTGCATCCATTGTTTGAAGATGAACCTAGAAATGGGTGTGTTCAACAATCCAAAGAAATTGAAAATTGTGCATATGACAACAATGAAGAAAATGGAGAAGGTTTTGAAATAGGTGAAAGAACCTTGCCACTATGTTTTTCTTCTTTCAAATCACTGAAGAAAAATGTTTATAATGTTTCAAATCATAAATCCTCCAGACATGATGTTGAATATTCAGAACACAATGTACTTACAAATGAAAACCATCTTCCATTTTGTTTTTCTTCCTTTGAATTGTTGAAATAAAATCATGAGATAACAAAGGAAGAAGGAAAGTCTGACTGCCTGCTCAACTGAGAGAGGGGTCTCTCATGTCACTTGATATTTCTTTGGCAATCTGTGGCTAGATTTAGTTTGTTTTGGGGGTTTTTTTATAAGTTTGTTGGCCAAGAATGGGGAGGGTCACTATGGGCTATGGAGTCAAAATTTTGAAAACAAATGAAAACAATGACTGGCTGATAAAAATCTCCATAGGATAAAGGCTAAATGAGGCAATGAATCTGAGTTGTAAATTTGTATTTAAGCAGAGTGTAAGAAGAATGAGAAACAAGTAACTGCATTAGAGAATTACTAAAATGAATTATGAATTAGTTAAGAAGAAATACACATAGTTTAAATTGCTTAAGCCGAGAGCATCATAAGATGAATTCTGATCTTCTAACTATCTCATTCAAGCAAAATACAGTGAAAATGGAATAAAAGGACACAAGAAATACATACAATGAAAGGAGACAAAACTCATATCATCACCATTAGAATCTTTTCATAGAGACTTCAAAAGATTGTGCATATGTATTCAATTATGCTCTAGAAAATTACAAAGTCCTCCTACTACGAGGGGAGGCCCCTCTCCGGTAAGTCCTACTTTTATTTTTATTTTTGATATTATAAATAGATACATTACATAAAGAACTCAAAATGGTTCATCTTCCGCAAAATTCCCAAAATAGATAGTGGCCAGGAAAGGAGTAACGTATAACAATGAAGCTCCTATATTATAGGGAATGTTACAATAAAAAACTGACAGATTCGAGATTTTCACCCTGAACACCACTTGCCTACATCATTGCAAAGTTTTATGAAACATACTTAATTTAGCTTGAAGTCTGTTTTAGATTATCAATTTCTTCCTTTAAAGTGTCAAGCCAAAGGTTGGTTCTCTCCAACAATTTCAACCACTTCATCTTTAACCTATGTCTTTCATCGCTTGCTCCTTTTACCCTTTCCATCTTGCATGTAGGACCTATCTGCATACCCATTAATTATTAAATCCTTCACTATAGGATTCAATCTGACTTCTTCATCTGCTCCTGGTTCACTTGCAGGCTTCATATGAAATTTTGTTGCCAGTATTCGAGCAATAAGCTTTTCTTTCTTCTTCATTGATAATTTTTCTAGATTATTTGAATATCCCAGTTCATTAAATGCCACTAGATATATCTTCTCCATTTCCTATGTTTTTTCTGAAAGAACAAGATTATCTCTTTTGACTGTGCAAGAATTTGACAAATGATTTGTTTTGCGCTTACCCCATTCTGTAATAAAATGCTAATCACCAGAAACAAAGTATCGTCCCCATGCTTTGAGTGGAAAATTGTCAATGAGTTCTAATCATGGGCTACTAACGAACATCCTTGCAGGGATAATGACTTACCACGTTTGGTTGTTGATTCCAAATGATGGGCTTTCAAATTAGTTTTGTGGCGGTGCTCATCCGGCATCACATGGACTAAAAGTACTTGAAAAGGTGTCCTGAGGTGATTTGACTGGCTGTCAACTTTCCCTTTCCACATGCGATCTATGTATTTTATGGGTCTAATGATATTCTGACACATGACATCAGGGTGGGCTTGAGTGGTTTCAATCTTACCCACTTTTCCCTGTGATATGTATCTAGTGGCACCACATTCCCTCGAAACGAAACTATAGCATTCTCATCGGCCCACTTTCAAGAGATTAACCTGTGCATTATTTCTCCACCCAATATGTCCTACAACTGTCGATTGACAATACCCATGATCCACGACCCGTCAGGTCCCATTTACTTCACACCTCTGTCAGATTTATCCCTATCCTCTAGATGTGACCCTATCCACTAGTCTATCGCCCTTCTATACGGATTTATCCCCCTGCTAAATCCTAAGACTTGGAGCCAAAAAATTGTTACAATGATAACATGGGCTCCAACTTTGGATGCTATCCTCCATGTGAGGTAGCAAAGAATAGAAGATCTTGTGCCTTATCCATTGGTATTTTATCACAATAGGTGTGTGTCGCACTTTGACTTGTCACCAATTTCTGTTGAAAACTGAAGTCTGTGTATCACTCTCATCTAGAGGTTGGACTCATCGCTAGTAATATGAATGAATACTTTATTTAGAGACCTAAAATATAACATGCCCGATCCATGAGATTATTCATGCCTACCTACCCTAACTACTCAAACGTACTGCTAGTCAAGTGAAATCAAAATGCCAATGCATATATGATAGCATTTTACCCACTGATGTTTTTATTTTCACATGCTCGTTCCTAATTCCGTTCACTGATAACTCATTTAAGAAGTTATATATTAATTTGAATCTTAAAATTTAAAAAATATTGGGACTGATTATCTTTTCTAGCAAAATTTCAAATGGATATTTCAACACATGCATAAATTCAAAACCATGTTTTTATTCTTTCACTATGCTCTGGCTTTCATGTGATTGACCCTGTCGATTTAACACAAGAGGCTGATAAATCTGGTGAGACTGCTAGAAGTAATAACCTCTTGAATCAGAAGATGATGCTGGATGAAAAGAACCCTCTAGTGTAAAAAAATCCATATATAATATTGACGTTGATTGGCCACTATCTTCATCTCTAAGATTACAATCCATCCTAAGACTTAAATGTTTATTGTTATAATTCTCCACATAACATGTCACAGGGTCATGAAAATCATGAAAAAACATTTCTTCTTGATGAAAAAAAACAAAAAGACATGCTCCTTTCGTAAGTGTTTGTTGTTCTTTCTCTATTTCTTCTGTTTTGAGAACATTTCCAAATGAAATGACGGTAATAGGCTTTTCTAATATTCCATGCATATCAACAAAAATATACATACATCCCTGAACATCTCCAGACATGACAGCTAGATTATGTGTATCAGGACTATTCTCTTGTTCATCGAACACTTCTGGTTTGGTTTCATTAACCTTCCAGAAATTTTCTTGAGGACTGTCATTTTGAATTTCAAATGAATGGATGGAAATAAGTTCCTTCTCATAAACTCCTTGAAAATGTGGAAAGCTAATAGCATGATCTATTTCATATTCTAGTGTTTTCATGGATGCTTTCTCAAAACCACGATTCTCAAATGTATCAAATAAAACAGTTGCCTTTTCATTACCTTTTTGTATTTCTGATTGAAAAGTGTCATACATTGTTTTGTTTCCTTATGAAACATCTATGTCATTTGTTTGTCCACTGATTGAAGTTTCCATATATGTAGTTGTAGAATCCTCATCTCTGTCTAGGCCACTTAGAATTTGAACAACCACATCATTCATAGGGGAATAAAGACAACTTTGAAACACTTTGTCTTGCTGGAAATCTTGTTGAATATCTTCATCAAGTTCTTGAGAAGGAAACTGACCTTTAATGACAATTTCTTCATCATATTAATCTGCATTTCCAAGCTAATAGTTGAGCACATGATACAATTCTGAACTGAAATAATCTTCCATGTAATCATCCCTATGATCATTAAATTCATGTGAAGGTTGTTGATCTTCCTTATTGAAAACAAGTTGTTCATGTAAACCAGTACCATCTAGTGCCTAGCTCCAAAGTTGGTTGAAATAGTTACCTCTATAGTTTTTCGATCAGTCGAACAAAATTTATAGAGTGCTAACACATTTGACGAGGTACTTTGTGATTTCTTGATTTCTTAGTTTCTTAATCATGTTTTCAAGGTTTATTTTTGGTTCTAGTATGGTTTTCCCTTCTTCATTAATCTTTGGAAAAATAGTTTGAACTTGGATCTTGTTGTTGATTACCTTATTTAAGAAAGAAACATGGAAGATTGGATGTACACGTGAATATGGAGGCAAATCCAATTTGTAATCCATACTTCCAATCCTTTACAAAACCTTATAGGGGCCATAATATTTGGGTGCTAATTTAGTGTCCTTATTTTGTTGCTCGAGGGACATATTTTTATATTATTGTAGCCTCAAAAATACCCAATCCCCCACTTCAATTTTCCTTTCACTATGATATTGATTTTCTTGTTGTTTCATCCTATTTTGTGCCATAACCAAGTTGTACTTCAATAGTTTGAGAAACTCTTGTTGTTTACCTATGTAGTCCTCCACTTCTTGAACCTTTGCATTCCCTTTCAATGGTGATGTAATGGATGGAGGATGATATCCATAAAGTCCCAAAAATGGGAAATTGTTTGATGAAGTATGGAAGGATGAGTTGTACCACCATTACTCCAAGGGAAACCACTTGACACATTGTGTTTGTTTATCAGATATAAAACAACAAATATATCCTTCTAGATATTTATTCACAATCTCATTTTTCCCATCGAATTAAGGGTGGTAAGATGAGTTGTGAGCCAATTGAATACCCAAACAAGAAAATAATTTATTTCAAAAATTTCCAGTGAAAATTGGATCTCTATCACTTACAATAATCTTTGGGACTCCGTGTAGCTTTTGAATTGTTTTCATCAATGTTGTGGCTACTATATTTGCTTTAAAAAGATGATAAAGAGAGCAAAAATGGACATACTTTGTCAATCGATCCACTACTACCATGATGACAGTCTTTCCTTCATATTTGGTTAAACCTCTAATAAAATCCGTTGAAACTTATTCCCAACATTGACTTGGTATAGCTAATGGCTCTAGGAGATCTGGTGTCTTGATTGTTCCTCCCTTATTTTGTTGGTGGACTAAACATTTCGAAAAAAAAAATGAACATCAATTTTAATACCTTCCTAGAAGAAATCCTTCTTGATCATGTGTCATGTTTTCAAGAATCGTGAATGTCCTCCTATAGGAGAAGTGTGCAATTCTAAAAGTACCTTTTGTTTGAGTTGAGATTTCTTACATAAATATAAGCAATCATTATACCATATAATTGTTCTTCCATACACAATTATCTAATGAATTGGGGTCCTCATGTAGTTGTTGAATCACCTTGCATACCTCTTGATATTTATTACATTCTATCCTTACTTCTTCCACCCAATTAGATTGTGGAATAGAAATAACACATAATGAACCGTATGCTTCTTCTTCTTTCTTTGAAAGGGAATCTGCCACAACATTATGTTTTCCTTTTTTGTATATAAGTCATGACCTAGCATCTTTGTGACCCATTTTTGTTTCTCTTCTGAAGATAATCATTTCTCCAATAAGTACTTCAAACTATAATTATTTGTTTTTACTTTGAAGTTTCTTCTTATTAGGTAAGGGCAACATTTCTAAAATGCATGTAGTATGGCTAACATTTATTTTTCATAAATGGGTTTGACTAATCTTTTTCCTTTAATTTGTATTCTTTAAAAAGCAAGGGGCCTTCCTTATTGCATTAGAAATGCTTGAATTTCATGGCTTGAGGCATCACAATCCACAAGAAATAATTTTGTAAAGTTTGGTGTGTCTAGGATGTGAGTAGTACACATAACCTGCGTAAGTTTTTTGAAATATTTGGTTGCTTATTTGGTACAATAAAATGATTCCTGGTCTAGGTGGATATTGGTGGCCACCCACCTATTCCAAATTCCAACTGGATCATCTTGACATTTTTCAGTTCAACACATTTCTCTGTAATGGGGACACTTCTTTGTAATTATGGGTTCTTCACTTCTGAGGCTATCTTGAATCCCTACACAACATCTAGGTGGATATTGGTGGCCACCCATCTAGTCCAACTAGTCTATTTTGGTAGTTTTCATCTCATTACATATTTATGTACTTATCGGGCTGTTTTGAGGCCCTAAACAACTTTTTTGGGGCTTTCCACAGTCAAAATGTTGATGGAGTTAGAGTTTGTTGACATAATGTGTATTTCTCAAAAATAAATTTCCAACGGGCTATCACATGCCTAAAATGGAAATCATATGAAAAGGTTATGACCCCAGGAAATTGATGTACTAACTTACCCCAATGGGGCCCACATGTCTTTTGGTGCTTCATCTCCTAGGGTTAGGTTTTTGGATGTCTATGGTTTTGAAATTTATGTTTATTGTAAAAAGGCCTTTATAGCCTCAATGTAATCACCTTATTTTGAATGAGTGTAGTGGTCACATCTCTTCTCAGAGATAAAGTTTCCACCATTATAGCGAGTCTTACACTCTGTATTTTTACAGTCTCTATACATTTGTTTCATTAATAGAAATCATGTATTGTTGTATTTCTCTGTTTCTAGCAATATTTATGTCTATTTCATTGTAATATCTATGCTTTAATTTCATTCAGAAAATAATATGGATCAGTGGTATTAGGAAAGATTCTCTTGATCGATTTTCAATGCATGTCCTTGATGAGGTTTGAGTATAACAATTTTGGTCTCAAAATTTTCACTCTTAAGGAAAATTTCTCTCGCATTCCAAAGAAACCCTCCATGGTGGAAGAAAAGAAAAATGGTCGAACAAAATATTCTATTAACCTGTTTATTGAGCAAGCTCTCATGCGATAGAGGGATGAAATGATGGAGAATTTTTCCCACATCCTCTAATGCCTTTTGATAGCAACGAGCACATATTCACCAAGTGACCACTTTGGAGGAAATTCCCCCTTCAAGGTACATATTAAATTTGATATTCTTGTATTTTAAGGTCAGATAGATGTAGATGCCCTATAAAAATGGTTAAATCTTCTAGAAGGTTATTTATTTGTTCACAATTTTTTCAATAGGGAAAATATCACCTTTGCACTCCTCAAGGCTCTCCCCCATGTCAAACATTGATGGTAAACTTACTAAGAGAAAAGTTCCATAGAGAATATGGAATATATGGGGCCTAGCCCACTTGGGATATTTTTGTGGATGTGGTCAAGGAACAATATTACCCTGTTGATAACTATGAAGACCAGTACATGAGATGGACCATACTGTGGGAAGAGAAGGGCCAAACAATGTCATATTTAAAAAATAATTTCCATATCTTGTGTACCAAGATGGGTATCAAAGAATCTAAACGAAATATAGTTCTAAAATACCACGGGGTTTTGCATAGTTACATCCAAACTGAAATGGATTTTCTAAACATCTCATCATTGGGAGTTTCCTATCAACATGTTGTCAAAATTGAGCAGAAATTTGGGCACTTAAAAAAATGGGAGTTTGGTTCTGCAAATACGCAACAACCAAAGAACGATAAAGACGATCCTAATGAACAACCTCCCAAAAACCAGTCCAAGACATAAGAAAATAAGGGTAAGGGAAAGGCAAATAATGACACTAGGAAGTGGTGCGAATTCCACAAAATACCCTGGCACAAAACTGATGAATGTTGCTCAAAATAGTCATTGGTGGCCAAGATCAAAGGCAAGGATTTGAACCCTAATTAATAATATGATATAGAAAATAATGAAGAAATATAGATCATTGATGCAAACCCCACTACTACTGTCATGACCGCAACAACTCAACCAAAAGAACCAATAGATCTTGAATAGGGGGAGCACCTCTTCCATTCATAGATGTGGGTAAAGGGGACCCCATTTCATTTAATTGTTGATAGTGGAATCCATAATAACCTCATCTTAGCTAATATCCCAAAATAATTGGGGTTGTCGACAACACCACATCTACATCCATACAACATTGGGGGCCTTCACCAAGGAGGATATCTTTGTGTCATCCAACAATGTCTCATGTATTATGGCATCCAACCCTTCAAGGATGAGGTAGTTTGTGATGTTTCCATTTTTTATGT
>CBVK0101678801.1:0-11340 GCA_900067695.1 Picea abies | reverse complement strand
CCATACTGTGATTGTTGTTGTTCCATACCTGCCCATCGACCACCTATTCCATACCTACTACCATTCGCTGCAAGAAAAAAGAAAAAGCAAAAAAAAATCCATCGTTAACCACCAAAAAAAGAAGGTTAACCACAAAAATGGTCAGCAACAAAAAATTAAAAGATGTAACCAAATGTAGAGATGACATCAATGATCTAAGGTATCGGCTCAACAACGTGGAAAAATCGCAAAAAGACATGACTGAAAAAATCGATAAATTATTAGAAGGCGAAAGAAAATTTGACAAGTTGATAAAACAAGGGCAAAGATTATTGGAACTCTCTGAAAGTCGATGGGACGAAGAACTATGTAAACAAGATAACGATAAAAATGAAACAATGAGAAGATTAGATGAACATAGCAAAAGAATTGAGCAATTAATTGAACTGATATATGCATTATTTGCAGAGCCCTTGACTTATCGAAAACCACCACAAAGTTTGGAATTGCAAAATTTAGAAGATCAAGGACACCAGGAATACAAGAGATAAATTTTTCAAGAAAAATGTACAAATTTCAAGACAAAGATTACCAAAAGTTTAAAAAGGAGTTACCGAAATATGACGGAAAAGACCATAGAGTTGTCATTTGGATCAATAAAATGGACAATATTTTTTAATCAAATGACCCGCTAGGCGAACAAAAGTAATGACAACCTCCAATAGTTTAGAAGGAGAAGCTTATCACTGGTAGCTATGGTGGTCCAAAAAATGTGATGCTCGTTCCTTCCATTGGCTAAACTTCACGGATTCTCTTCTAAAAAGGTTCCACGACGAAGAGGATGGTGACCTATATAACAAATTTGTGCATCTTAAACAAAAGGGAAGCGTAAATGACTATGCACACGAGTGGGAGGTGTTGTCAACAAGGCAAAGTGGATTCATTGATGAACAATTATTAAAGATGTATATCTATGGGTTAAAAGGCTACATCCGTAGTGAAATTAAACTATGGAATCTTAAAACTATCGAAGATGCTAAACATGCAGCAAGACTAATTGAACAAAAAAACAAGTTCAATAAACCATTGTTTACAAGTCTAGACAAGCCAAATAAATACTTAAATGAATTTTTTTTTAAATGCTCTACAAATAGATCTAACAAGTATATACCACCTCCTTTAAGGGAAACTGAAAGTGGACAAAAAGACCCAGATAAGAGATGATAAAACATATGTAGAAATTGTGGAGACAAACGATTGTCAGGGCATAAATGCAACATCAAAAAACTATATACTTGTGAAGCAGAGAAGGAATCAGACACGTCTGACAGTGACTGAAATAACAAAAGTAAAGAGGAAGGTGATGTCCCCAATACGGAGCCAAAAGAGGTCATGCCCAAGATATCTTTGGCAACACTAACAGGAATAGCACAACCACAAACATTAAAACTAAGGGGGCATGTAAAAAAAGAAAATGACACCATTTTAGTAGACATGGGGAGCACTCATAATTTTATAGACATAAATGTTGCAAAGAAATTTAACCTATTCATATATCCATCCGCAGATTTAAGGGTAATGGTGGAAGATGGAAAAAAAATTGATGGAGTGGGAAAATGTCACAAGTTCAAGCTTCAAATAGAAGATTATGAATTGGAATATGGCTTCTACACAGTACCCTTTGGTGGAGTAGACATCGTCCTAGAAATTCAATGGTTACAAACGTTGGGGACCTATTCCGCAAATCACCAAAAACAATTTATAAAATTCAAATGGGAAGGAAGAAGATATAAATTATATGGATTCTAGCCACCTCCCACCCAAATTATATCCTCAAGACAAATGGAGAAACTAATTTGAAAAGGAGCATGAGCTCACGTGGCACAATGTCATCATATCGAGATATTAGCAGCAGAAGTGGTCCAATCTCAACACCCATAGATTCAAGCATTAATCCAAAAATACAAGGTATTACAAGACTTACCTATGAAGCTGCCACCCGAAAGAAAGATAAAGCATATAATTGAGGTTAAACCAAATTCAACACCGGTTAATATCAAACCCTACCGATATCCTCACCACCATAAAACAAAAATAGAGAGGCTAATTCAAGACCTATTAAAATGTAGGGTTATTACAACAAGCAGGAGCCCATATGCAGCTCCAGTAATCTTGGTTCAGAAAAAGAATGGATCTTTCAGACTATGTATAGACTATCGAGAGTTAAATAAAATAACTATAAAAAACAAATTTCCTATATCCTTCATAGATGAAGTATTGGATGAACTCCATGGAGAAAAATACTTTTCAAAATAGGATCTAAGGTTGGAGAACTACCAGAGTCGAGTAAGACAATAGGGTGTGCCAAAAACTGCTTTTCAAACACACAAAGGTCACTATGAGTTCAAAGTGATGTCATTTGGGTTAACGATTGCCCCAACTACCTTCCAAACCACTATGAAACAACTCTTTCGACCCTACTTAAGAAGATTCATACTAGTCTTTTTTTATGATATTCTTATTTACAGTAAGACTTGGAAGGAACATATGAACCATTTAGAGCAGGTACTTTCTCTCTTAGAAAAAAATAAATTTTATGCAAAAAGATCAAAGTGTTCGTTCGGTAAAAAGGAAGTAGAGTACCTTGGTCATATCATATCCCAAGGAGTCAACGTGGACCCCAGTAAAATCAAAGCAATCATGGAATGGCCAAAACCAAAAAAAATATCAAAACTAAGGGGATTCCTTGGATTAACAGGGTATTATCGAAGATTTATCAAGAACTACGCTCATTTGACAACACCACTATCAAACCTATTAAAGAAAATTTTTTTCAAGTGGGATAACAATGCAAAAGAATGTTTTGAAACGTTAAAATGCATCATGCCATCCACACGTGTTAGCAACACCAGATTTTACAAAACCCTTTGTAATACAGTGTGATGCATCTTGAATTGGAATAGGAGTAAAGTTAATGCAAGATGGCCATCCAATAGCGTTTGGAAGTCGAAAGCTCAACAAAAGGGAAGAGTGAAAGTCTACCTATAATAAAGAAGTGTTAATCATTATGCATGCACTAACCAAGTGGCAACAATATCTCTTAGTAAGCAAATTCTCGATACGTACTGATCACAATAGTCTTCAATACCTACTAAGGAAAAAAACGTTGTCCACCGAACAACAAAAGTAGATAGAAAAACTTTGAACCTTTGGTATGAAAATAATACACAAAAAAGGGAAAGACAATGTAGCTATTGTTGCACTATCACGAAAAGATGAGGAAGTAAGAGTATATGCAACAACAATATTAATCCATGATTGGTTAGATGAGGTCTGAATTGAGTATGCCAAAGATCCTGAATCTAATTCAATAATCAACAATTTGGACCAAAACCCAAAATTTGAATGGAAAAATGACATTTTATGGTATAAGGACAGAATCTATCTTATTCCATCTTCAAAATTTAAAATGAAAGTCTTAAAAGAGTCACACAACTCCCCAACAACACGACATGTAATCTTTTTCAAAACCTACTATAATGAACAACAACCATTCTATTGGACAGGAATGAATAAGGATATTGAAAAAATTGTTGTTGAATGTGAAATATGTCAAAGAAATAAAAATGAAAATGTTATAACTCCAAGACTACTTCGTTCTCTACATATTCCTGACCAAAAATGGGAAGAGATCTCGATGGATTTCATTGAAGGGCTACCCATGTCTAACAGGAAGGATAAACTTTTTGTTGTGGTTGACAGATTAACCAAATATGCACATTTCATGGCAGCAAGGAACATTGACTCAACAAAGCAAATTGCACATGTCTTTTGCAAAAACATTTATAAATGGAATGGATTTCCGAAGGTTATTGTCAACGATAGGGATGCAAAATCTAAAGGAAATTTCTGGAGAGATTTTTGCAAGCAAACAAGAATATCCTAATATGAGCTCAACCTACCATCCAGAAACAGACAGTCAGACAAAAATTATAAATAAATGTTTAGAAACTTACCTTCAGTGTTTCGTGACAGATAAGCAAAACAAGTGGTCTCAATGGTTACAAAACAATAAAAATCTGACCAAATTAACAAGTTATGGATTACCACTTCTTAGAGGCCACCCATTGCTAAACACGTGAATATGGATGAGTCGACACCAAAATTCTCGCTAGAGACAACGCTAATTCAATCACTAAAAGGGTCATAAATTGAAATCAAACTAGTGTCACACTCAAACTTCGTTCTAAACATAATCATAGTTTCTATCAGTAGCAGTCATGGTTTTCATCACTAAGGATCATAAGTAACAACCAATATTAGCAACGTTCTGATAATTAAAAATAAACAATAGTAAGGTCATGAATATGAAAAAAATCTTTACAATCAAACTAGTGTCACTCAAATTTGATTGTAAACATTATCATAGTTTCCATCACTAAAGGTCATGATCTTCACCACTAACATTAGATCGTAAGGATTATCATAGTTTCCATCACTAAAGGTCATGGTCTTCACCACTATGGATCATAAGTAACAACCCATATTAGCAACATTTTGATAATTAAAAGCCAAATGAAATTAAGGTTGGGAATATGGAAAAAATCTTTACTTCGTTGAAGAAAAGAGGATGGCAACACTATTAGAATGTCTATTTCACAAAAATGTGGTGGTCAAAGCAACTTAAGTTGCTTTATTCATTGAAAACTCTTCAACATACCAAGAAAACAAAACCAAGGTATTCTCGCAAACCTAGGGCTTTCAATTGATGAACTACACACAATGAGCAAGGTCTTGACATTAAAAGAGGAAAAAGCCACTGGTCAAGTTTCTAGCGTCATGGGCATGCCACCCATAATGCTCCAAGTGGGTATTTTTAGTGGCATTTTTTTTTCAATGGGCTATTTTTTGTTGCTTTTTTCAAGAAATAAATTCGCCACTTTCACAATTTTTTGTTTAGAAGTTGCACTCATCACCTTTTTGTGTACTTTGAAAAAACACTTTGGGTCACTTTGCCACCATTATCCTCATTCTTGCAATGACAATTGCCATGGAGGTAGAAGTATGGGTTATTAAAGTTGAACCATCAAAGGGAAAGAAGCAAGCCATCAAAAACAAAGGACACCAAGAGAGGTGGCCTGCCGAAAGGCAAGAAGCTAGCCATCTAAGACTACAGGGACACTAGAGGACTTTAAGACTAGAGGGACATTACAGGACTTTAGATCAAATCAGGGATGAATATTAAAGCATACATAGACTCTATCCATATCACCCAAAAACTCTCAACCACCAAATGCAACACACATTTCATTCTAATAAACTGTTAAGCCTAGGAAAATGGAAGGGGAAATACCCAATCTCCATAACCTCCGAAGTCAATTTCTAGTAGCATTATTAAAATAAACAAAACATTACAGAAGGAGAGATTTTTCTCTAGCAAGATGAGTAGTCATTTATGTTTTTTTCCAGCATTCTAAAGCAACTTCCAATCACACCATATAACTCACAAAAGGGCTTTCTAATTGATACCCATAGATGTGTTTCTACTTGCAAAATCGCATTGTCTTCATTAATGATCAGTGTACTCACCTTGATCGTGCTTCTCAATAGTGTCAATGCATAAATGTATGATAATATCAATTTCATGGCTGCAATCAATTCTTTACATGAAAGCAACAAATATGTGATACTGGTTTCCAGTTGACACAAAAGTTTTGGCTATGTACCAAAGGAGTCTTGCAATGTCATATACCAAGATGAATTTGATTTTGTGTTTGAAATTATGTGTTTCACAGTGCGATATAGACATGCAAACATGAATTTGCATGCATACTTACGATTTCTGGTTTTTCTCTATTAATGATGTGATCAATGCAAGCAAATTGACTTATGCAAGGCTAATCATCCAAGTTTTCATAGGTTTAATAGCACAATCTATGAAAAGTTCACCTTTACAGGAGTAGAGCACATGAGTTTGCTTCAGTGTTCACTTGTGAAGAAAATGAAATATTATTTTCCTAAACTTTAGCTTATTGTAAATATGGAAATAAGATTGATTCATAAATGAAGACAACAGTAGGAAATTAGTACTCCCCTTGAATTAATACATATGCTAGTTGGCAAGGTGAATAGTCGTCATCCATAAGGCTCACTAGATAGAATGTAACATAAATATAACGAATCATTCATACAGAGGACTGTATAAGATTTATGTTCAAAGTAGACAGAGGACTGTATATGTTCAAAGTTTGTGAAACCTCGGCAAATCCATATAGCACAAATATAAGGTATAAAACCACCTTTCCTTCTAACACTTCCAGAGCTCAGAAGTATAACTGGAACTGCAGAGAAGCAAGATTGGAAGAGCTATCAAATAAATATTGGATGGGCATAACTACATATACTAGATGGTCAATATGTACAGGGAGATCTAGTACATCATATAGTCCATAATGTACAGGAATGTTGTGACTTGTTTACTAAATATTCCTAGGAATGAAGACTATTAATCACCATTACCATAAAGTGGCCTATAGATTGCATTCAACTGGTTCAAACTTAAAAATGAGCTCAGGAAACAAGAATTTGGGTAGGCAGTGCATGAACAAGCTCCTGCCCGATGAAGATATCTGAAATAAAACGAATAAAATATCAAACACTATACGTTCAAATCTGTATCTTTACAGTCATCTAATTCTACATTCATTTGATCTCATATAGGAATAAAACACACCTAAAAGTTGTAGTTTTGCATGCATCTTTCCTCCCGCAAAACTAAAGCTATGAGCCAAATAACTAAACATTTGACAGTAAATAAACCACTTGGAAAATTAGCTTGTTCATATACAGATGTATAACTCGACATCTCCTCTGCACCCATGTAGAATAAAACACTAACCCAATACAGTAGCTTTTCATGGTTCTTATGTTCAACCATTATATACTATCCTTCTGAGCTATAGAAACAAACATATAACGGGAGAATAAATCAATAACCCAATACAGTAGCTATGCATGATTCTTCTGTTCAACCATTATATACTATCCTTCTTAGCCATAGAAACAAATATATATTATATAATGGTAAAGGAAGTTCTTGAAAGAGAATTTCCAGGTGTAAAGTAACCCTTCATCTTCTGGATCAATTACAATTTGTATCCACTTAATAGATTGTGAATGTTCCTATATGCCCAGATTTCTTACTTATATGATTTGGTAGGACATTTTTAAACATAAATACAAAAGCGTTGAACTGCACCATTTGACTTGAGGAAATCTTCACGGTATACAAGATGGAAGGGAAAACATACATACAAAAGTATTGAACTGCACCATTTGACTTGAGGAAATCTTCACATTATTCATACTTATAATACCAAACTTTTCATATGGTACAAATAGGCCAGTAAAAATCACATGAAATCATAAAACACAACATGCAAAGAAAAAGAGATTTTCCAGAAGCAGTGAAGATATATGAAAGAAAAATAGAAAGGATCATATGAAACATGCCAAGTTAGTTCACTCTATGAAATCCTCATTTTTCCAGAGTCGTCTAGACATGACAATTATACTATAATATATACACAAATGCACAACTATAAAATTCATTCACATTACCCAAAAAGAAACATAATAATTCACTTGCAATAGCCTCAGAGTCATGTTTGGGCCTGGACCCTCACAAGCATCAGATGACAAAAACTGAAAAGAAAAAAATAGTGAAGAGAACAAAATGTTGTTAGCTTAAGAAATAAAATGAATGTAATTTCATGAACAAATGGTCAATATCTGCTCCAAATGTCAACATCAAAACAATCCTACTTAACTAGACTACAGAATCTCTGATAACACAACTAATATATGTTTATGTTCCAATATTAAACAACCAGCTTCCAAGTTCCAACATATATCTTTGCATACAAAAATAACATAACTCAACTGTACAGACTTGAACTAAACTCACTCCAAAAACAATTCACTCACTCCAAAAACAATTCACAGAAAATGGAGTGTGCATAAAGAAATAAGATTCACTTGGAATTATGATCCATAAACATAAGCTGTCATAACTAAAACTGATCTTGCATTAGCAGCAACTCACCTCTACAGCCTAAAACGGCAACTGCAACCATATAATTCATGTCTCCAGAAAATTAGAGCACATCTAAGTTTTCTTGAAAGCTTTAACCATGTTCAGTAGACACTATTTGCAGTAATTGACATGCTCAAATTAATGGATACATCTGTCAATTTACCAGATTTACTAATATACACTATTAGTATTAATATATTAAAAAATGGCATCCAAATATTTCTTGAAAGTTTCTACCTTCATTTATCCACCTCTGTGAGTCATTTCACTATGTTAACTGTCTACCAAAAGGAGATTGATAGTTGCTTCCTATTGTGCTTTAACTGCTTACAATTTATGAAGAAACCACAAAATGTAAGAACTGCTGGCATGACATGAACATACTACCACAGAGAAGCAGAAGCATGCCATGCATACATGAAATTTCTTGTATTCAAGTTATAAAATCTGTTTTCTAAGGCATGCTTGTCCTTCAGATAAAATCTGCCATCTTGAAAATACACGGAATAACATTTCAAATACACTTCTATCAAATTCATGTTTGTCCATTGTCAGGCCTCCTCAAAGTAGATCTACTTCTAACCTATACTTATATTAAGGATGCAAATAAACCCAGTCATATTGACCATCCATATCTTCCATACAACAACACATGTAACATGAGAAACTTGCATAATTACAAGGCTTGCCTAGTCTTCCAAGTACTCCACAAGTCTACATGGCTTTGGCTAAAAGAGGGCCAAGTTTACTCTAGAAATAAATACATGATCAACCTAGGTCAAACTCACCAAGTTCGACAGACAAACTCAGGTAGAGCAAATAAAACCCAAAAAGTGATTGAAAAAACCTCATTCTTCATTCTAATTTTTTCCATGGAGGCACAAAGCTCAGATAAAGCCATCTACATGTATATTGCAGCTGGATTCCAACTATTTTCAATGGTTTTCAGTCTATGTGAAGGGAGAAATGCTGGGCAGATGACTTTGGCCTTAGTAATCAATTGAGCAGCAACATTTCTAAATATTTCCTGTTTTTTAAGTAATTTTTCAGGCTCTTTTATTTGCAACATTTTATGTCAAGTTTTTCCCAAGTATTTCCTCGGTCCAAGTCATGTTCTTACTCTGGGGCTTGCCAAGTCACATCCAAATATGAATTGTGTAACTTTGGAAACTTGCTATTAGGCTTTTCAAAGGTCTCTGACCAAGAATATGAGCTGCTCCAGTAAACTGGTTAAGCCTTCAACCCAATATATTTGATATCATCATAACATCAACCAGTTCACATTTCATATCAATATTATTGATCGAATGGATGATTACTAGATTCTACCAGGATTGTTCTAAAATAAAAAACAGCTAATAAGAGATTGGAAGAGCAGGCCAACGTGGGACAACTTACTGAGATGGATGATATTTTCAAACAGTTAAAACCAAAAGCCATATGTTTGCTTATAAGGACAATGCCTTATCTTGATTTAGCAGAGAAAACTCTCATAACTGTTCATCATGCATTCCTCCCCTTCAGAACTAACAAGAAGATTTGAATCTTAATATACAAAAAAAATGGAAGTGCCAATACTCATTAAGATTTACAATATAATATACATCATGAAATGGATATACATTCAATTAACTTACATATCTGAGATTTCACAATTCAAAGTTCAAGAAAGCAGAAAGTAAATAACAGAAACCAAAAATGAGCTATCGTGTACTGGTAACCCCTTCTCTGAAAAGAATATTAGCCACTGAAGGTGGAAGCCAAGAAGCATTACCAGAATTCTGAGGATCTTGTCCTCCAGTTTGGACATCCAGAGACTGCTGACCACTCCGTAATCTAACTTGGTTAGATGGTTTTTTATTTCTTCCCACTGCTTTAAGACTTATGCTACCCACAAACATTCCGAGTTTCAATGCTGTCAAGATACCTAGTGTAAAAATCACAGGGCGTACTGCCCAATGCATAGCTTCAAGACCCAATGCATAGCTTCAAGATGTTGATATTTTTTTGTTATGCCAACACAGGTGCGGAATTGTACAAGCTCTACCTCAGATGGATCTGCCAAGGTAGGCACATTTCCAACAAGACGACCAGGAAACTTGACAACAAGACAACCATTTGGATAAATCCATGTGATCCTACCCGTGTCCCATGCATTTCTCTTGCGAGGCCACTGAAACCTAGGAGAGATAATACCAGCTTTTATCCTCACAAATTGTCCAATTGCGAAAAATTCAGCCATTTGGAGTTCAGAACAATTTCCTGTCCAAAGTGTCTCAAGCCCTTGAAAAGCCACCTCAACATTCCCATCACGGCTAATTGAATGCAAAACTCCCACAGAAGATTGTTTCTGCCCAGAATTTGAACTCCTCGAACTTGATCCATGCAAGCGAACCCAATCTCCAGCAGCAAAGCCTAGAGAAACTCGCTCTAAATTAGAAGAATGTATCCTTAACGGGTCATGCAAGCCATGTACCCTCACAAGCACATACATATCACTATCTATTCCAACTACTGTTCCCTCCACAACACTCATATTCTCTGGCTTGTTCAAAGTTGGAACTTTTCTTGACCGCACATAATCCCCAACTTGAAGCCGATCCTTCAAAAACAACCAGTTGCATTTTGAAATATCATTTGCTTCAGTCTTGTCTCCAGCACAAACCCAACCACTGTCTCCAAAAATTGCATGTGGGCTGTACAAAACAGCAACAAGCCATGAGAAAATAATGAGCAATAAAAGGCATATAACAAAGTTGTTCGAATGGTGCTCAATGCTAAGCAACAGGAAGGACATGCACAATATTCAATTATCAAATGTAGCAATAACTTGAATGAAAAGTGGCTCACTTTAAATCCTGAATTCTATCTATGCACTAAATAAATTTAAAAATAAATAAAATAAGTCTCTGTGATCAGTTATTTACTTAATAAAAATGGCAGTAAATATGGCAGCAGTAAACATTCATGAACAAAAAATATTCAAGAAAGTAATCTAGACCTCATATAAAAAAGGATCAACTTCAATGCAGGTGAAACCAAAGTTGGAGAACTTGAAATCGTTATCCAATAGAGTAAGCAAACCAAATGCCCAGACTAGATTTTTTATTGGCTACAGAAGAGACTAACATTAAGCAAAGCATAAATTCCCAGCTACTACCAAATCAAATCCAAAACATATTTTTAAAATACTACAAAAACATGAATCAAATTTTATTGCCTCAAAAGCAAGGCTGCGGGGGAGACCCCCCCTCGAACCCGCTCCC